>JALDNG010000113.1:1072500-1076289 GCA_024349245.1 Neodontobutis hainanensis
TTTTGATCAGGGTCTTATTGATGGTTTCTGTTGTCATTATGATTTATAAAGAATAAACACAGACGTTTCACATGGCTTCACCCAACCACTAACAATGAGTGAAAAAATAAACTTCTGTGTTGTCCTTCATTTTCAGAAAAATGCCAGTAAACATATGAGCACAACTGTATCTGCATTTAAACAGAAGATCCACCGTGGACTCAACGGTTCAGAAAAAAACCACCAGGTGTGACTTTCAAATTAAAGAGTCCAAATACTTTGTCATCCTAATGTTAGTTGTGCTGATGGATTTGTTAGTTCTGATTTAGACCTGGTTTAGACCTGGTTTAGACCTGGTTTAGACCTGATTTAGACCTGGTTTAGACCTGGTTTAGACCTGGTTTAGACCTGGTTTATACCTGATTTAGACACGATTTAGACCTGGTTTAGACCTGGTTTAGATCTGGTTTAGACCTGGTTTAGACACGATTTAGACCTGGTTTAGATCTGGTTTAGACCTGGTTTAGACCTGGTTTAGACCTGGTTTAGACCTGGTTTAGACCTGGTTTAGACACAATTTAGACCTGGTTTAGACCTGGTTTAGACCTGGTTTAGAACTGATTTAGACCTGATTTAGACCTGGTTTAGAACTGATTTAGATCTGGTTTAGACCTGGTTTAGACCTGGTTTAGACCTGCTTTAGAACTGATTTAGACCTGGTTTAGAACTGATTTAGACCTGGTTTAGAACTGATTTAGACCTGGTTTAGAACTGATTTAGACCTGCTTTAGAACTGATTTAGACCTGGTTTAGACCTGGTTTAGACCTGGTTTAGACCTGCTTTAGAACTGATTTAGACCTGGTTTAGAACTGATTTAGACCTGGTTTAGAACTGATTTAGACCTGATTTAGACCTGATTTAGAACTGATTTAGACCTGGTTTAGAACTGATTTAGACCTGATTTAGACCTGATTTAGACCTGATTTAGACCTGGTTTAGAACTGATTTAGACCTGGTTTAGACCTGATTTAGACCTGGTTTAGACCTGGTTTAGAACTGATTTAGATCTGCTTTAGACTTGCTTTAGACCTGGTTTAGACCTGGTTTAGAACTGATTTAGACCTGCTTTAGACCTGGTTTAGACCTGGTTTAGACCTGATTTAGACCTGATTTAGACCTGGTTTAGACCTGGTTTAGAACTGATTTAGACCTGCTTTAGACCTGGTTTAGACCTGGTTTAGACCTGATTTAGACCTGGTTTAGACTTGATTTAGACCTGGTTTAGACCTGCTTTAGACCTGATTTAGACCTGATTTAGAACTGGTTTAGACCTGGTTTAGACCTGATTTAGACCTGGTTTAGACCTGCTTTAGACCTGATTTAGACCTGGTTTAGACCTGGTTTAGACCTGGTTTAGACCTGGTTTATACCTGATTTAGACACGATTTAGACCTGGTTTAGACCTGGTTTAGATCTGGTTTAGACCTGGTTTAGACACGATTTAGACCTGGTTTAGATCTGGTTTAGACCTGATTTAGACCTGGTTTAGACCTGGTTTAGACCTGGTTTAGACACAATTTAGACCTGGTTTAGACCTGGTTTAGACCTGGTTTAGAACTGATTTAGACCTGATTTAGACCTGGTTTAGAACTGATTTAGATCTGGTTTAGACCTGGTTTAGACCTGGTTTAGACCTGCTTTAGAACTGATTTAGACCTGGTTTAGAACTGATTTAGACCTGGTTTAGAACTGATTTAGACCTGGTTTAGAACTGATTTAGACCTGCTTTAGAACTGATTTAGACCTGGTTTAGACCTGGTTTAGACCTGGTTTAGACCTGCTTTAGAACTGATTTAGACCTGGTTTAGAACTGATTTAGACCTGGTTTAGAACTGATTTAGACCTGATTTAGACCTGATTTAGAACTGATTTAGACCTGGTTTAGAACTGATTTAGACCTGATTTAGACCTGATTTAGACCTGATTTAGACCTGGTTTAGAACTGATTTAGACCTGGTTTAGACCTGATTTAGACCTGGTTTAGACCTGGTTTAGAACTGATTTAGATCTGCTTTAGACTTGCTTTAGACCTGGTTTAGACCTGGTTTAGAACTGATTTAGACCTGCTTTAGACCTGGTTTAGACCTGGTTTAGACCTGATTTAGACCTGATTTAGACCTGGTTTAGACCTGGTTTAGAACTGATTTAGACCTGCTTTAGACCTGGTTTAGACCTGGTTTAGACCTGATTTAGACCTGGTTTAGACTTGATTTAGACCTGGTTTAGACCTGCTTTAGACCTGATTTAGACCTGATTTAGAACTGGTTTAGACCTGGTTTAGACCTGATTTAGACCTGGTTTAGACCTGCTTTAGACCTGATTTAGACCTGATTTAGAACTGATTTAGGCCTGATTTAGACCTGGTTTAGACCTGATTTAGACCTGCTTTAGACCTGCTTTAGACCTGGTTTAGACCTGGTTTAGACCTGCTTTAGACCTGGTTTAGACCTGCTTTAGACCTGATTTAGACCTGATTTAGAACTGATTTAGGCCTGATTTAGACCTGGTTTAGACCTGATTTAGACCTGATTTAGAACTGATTTAGACCTGGTTTAGAACTGATTTAGACCTGATTTAGACCTGATTTAGAACTGATTTAGACCTGGTTTAGAACTGATTTAGACCTGATTTAGACCTGATTTAGAACTGATTTAGACCTGGTTTAGAACTGATTTAGACCTGGTTTAGACCTGATTTAGACCTGGTTTAGACCTGATTTAGACCTGGTTTAGACCTGGTTTAGAACTGATTTAGATCTGCTTTAGACTTGCTTTAGACCTGGTTTAGACCTGGTTTAGAACTGATTTAGACCTGCTTTAGACCTGGTTTAGACCTGGTTTAGACCTGATTTAGACCTGATTTAGACCTGGTTTAGACCTGGTTTAGAACTGATTTAGACCTGCTTTAGACCTGGTTTAGACCTGGTTTAGACCTGATTTAGACCTGATTTAGACCTGGTTTAGACCTGATTTAGACCTGATTTAGACCTGCTTTAGACCTGATTTAGACCTTGTTTAGACCTGGTTTAGACTTGATTTAGACCTGATTTAGACCTGGTTTAGACCTGGTTTAGAACTGATTTAGACCTGCTTTAGACCTGGTTTAGACCTGGTTTAGACCTGATTTAGACCTGATTTAGACCTGGTTTAGACCTGATTTAGACCTGATTTAGACCTGCTTTAGACCTGATTTAGACCTTGTTTAGACCTGGTTTAGACTTGATTTAGACCTGATTTAGACCTGGTTTAGACCTGGTTTGACTCTGGTGGGGCGTGGCCTCGCTGTGCGTAAAGCTCTTCCGGGGAGCGTGCGTCTTACGTCACAGCAGTTGGTTTGGGGAAAGATGGCGGCGGAGGAGAGCAGGTTAAAGCATCGGACTCATCAAAACAGCGTCTTTAAACAAGGTAAGCGCTCGTTTATTACGGATTTAGAACGAGCACAATAAACGTTTAGGCTACATGAGGGTTTATGTTTTTTCAGATGCGGGGAAACGTCTGTTAAAACTGTAAAATGTGATGAAAATGTCCAGCGCTATACTCCGCTGAATAATCGCATCATCTGTCCTTTGCGTCCCGCCGAAATCACTGCTAAAAACAGAGAGGTCCAGGGCTAAACCAGGACCAAAACCAGGCCAAAGCAGGACTAAAACCAGCCTCAAACCAGTCCTGTTTGAGTCTGGTTCAACCCTAGTTTAATCCCTGCATAGTCCTCGTTTAGGTCTTTTTTTTGTCCTGGTTTAGTCCTGTTCA
>JALDNG010000114.1:1337500-1567500 GCA_024349245.1 Neodontobutis hainanensis
TTTTGTTTAGTTGTGGTTTAAATCCTGGTTTTAGCCTTCGCTTTAGTCCTGTCTTAGTCCTGGATTAGTCTTGGTTTGTAACTGGTTTCGGTTTGGTGTAGCCTCAGTGTAGTCTATTTTATTTGTAGTTTATTTCTAAGTATCTTCCTAATTTTCTGGTTTAATCCTGATTTATTCCATGTTTGGTCCTGGTTTTACAGTTAAGTCTTGGGTCAGTTCTAATTTATTGTTGATTTGAGTAAGTTTAGTCCTGGGATTAGTCTTGGTTTATTCTAGATTTAGTCCTGGTCTCGACCAGGTTCATCGCTGGTTTATCTCAGATTTCATCTTGGGTTTGTCCTGGTTTTGACCTTGATTTAGTGCATGGTTTAGTCCCAGTTAAGGTTGGTCTTAGCCTTTGCTTAGTTCTTGGGTTTAGTCCAGGGATTAGTCTGGGTTTGTCCTGGTTTAAGTCTGTCTTTTGCTTGAATCCAGGTTTCCACTCCTAGTTTAGTCCTGGTTTGTCCTGGTTTAGTTCATTTCGGGTTTAGTTCTAGTTGTCATTATCTTTTGTTTTGGTCTTGACTTAGTCCTGGCTTTAGTCCTCTTTTGGTCCTGTTTTAGTTTTTAAGGGTTTAGTCCTGTTTTTAAATCTGACATAGTCTTGGGTTTACTGCTGCTTTAACCTTGATGTTCTTTTGACTTAGTCCTAGTTTAGACCTGGATTAGTCTTGGTTATTGCAGGTTATTCTAAACTTCCTGGTTTTTTTTTTCCTTCAGCGCTCCGAAGCTCAAAAACAGGCCTCCATCTCCGGCCGCTCCCAAAAGCCGACCCCTGTCTCCTTTAGTCCCGACCCAGGCCTCCTCCTCGAAGACCTCCGCCGGCAAAATGACCCCTCCTCCCGGGACCAAGACCAGGCCCAGACGAGCCCAGACCCCGGTCCGCGTCCAGCCCCCGACGGTCGCTGCCGTCGCCGTGGAAACCAGTGAAGAGAAACCCCAGAAGCAGCGAGACGAGGAGAAAAAGAGTGAGTGGTTACCATGGGAACGGTATCCAGGGCTTATCCATGGTGACCTGGATGTTTTAGTCAAGTCCAAGTCCAGTTTTAGACCAAGTCCAGACTCACTGATGGGTTAGTGTTTAGTAAACGTTCCTGTTTCGAACCGAGATGAAGTCCCTGCCAATGTCGTGTTGTCTCTTTTTTACATTTAGTTATATTTTTTTAATTTTTCCAAAACTATTATAAAATGTAATGTGAAGCACTTTAATTAATTAATACTAATCCATTACAAAAAATGAAACAAGCAGACTATTTCTAGAAACACAGTCTGTTGAGAGTCTGATCCTGATCCAGAGTTTATGAACAAAAGATAGATGCTGAACACTGCTGATATTTTCTCAATTATTTTGAAGGTATATAGGTTTTTGTAGGTAAACGAGAGTGATATATTCTGCAGCCTGTTATCAGTTGAGCCCATAATTTACACACAAGACTGTTATTATTATTATGTAAATGATGAGAACAAAGATTAAACCCCACTAACATGAACTCAAACTGAACTGTGCCATTTATTTGGAGTAAAATGGATATCAAAATTAAACATTTTAATAAAGCAAATGTACAATTTTCCACTTGAAGCTTCTGTGTTTAATCTGCATAATCTTTCATCTTTTACTGTCTGCTTCTGTTTCAGACTCTGGTAAAGCCCCAGCCATCGTGGTGTCTGCTCCAGTGACCCCTCTGTCCCACAACCCTCCAGTCACTTCCACAGCCGCCTCTGCTCCCTCTGTCCCCTCAGCTCCCTCAGCTCCTTCAGCCCCCTCTGTCCCCTCTACCCCCACTGTCCCCACTGTCCCCTCTGCTCCCTCTGTCCCCTCAGCTCCCTCAGCTCCTTCAGCCCCCTCTGTCCCCTCTGTCCCCTCAGCTCCCTCTGTCCCCTCAGCCCTGGTCCTCGAGCCGGTCTGCCCTCCCGCTGACGTGACTGTTTCCAGTCCCGCTCCCGCCACAGCTCCCTCTACCCCACAGACCGCTGCAACACCACCCCCAGTCTCCAAACCGTCAGCGGGCACCAACGACCCCGAGGAGGCGGCCCGAGTGCTGGCTGGGAAACGCAGACAGGCCCGAGAGCAGCGAGAGCGAGAGGAGCAGGAGCGACAGGAGCAGGAACACAGAAACAGGTCGGGACGGGGACAATGAGTCAATTTAATTAAACCTTAAAAATACAACAAATATGAACACTCATATTTCCTTACCAGCATACAAGACAAAATGTTATAAAACGGTCAAGAAAACTAGAACAAAACATGCGTAGAGGCTTTTTTACAGCCACATAGGACTTCAATTAGAAACCTTTCCAAATTGTCGACACACTGCTGAAAGTGGGACCTCCTTTAATGATCTAAACTACATATTATATGAAAATTATAATAAAATGTGTTTTAACAGCTCGGTGATACGAGAGGGTCAGAGGTCGCATTAGCAAAGTGTCATGGTTGAAAACATTCTAAGCGTCTAAAATAGGCTTGTTTGCATAAATCCCAGCACAGACCTTTTAAGTGAAAGTGCTCATCACAACATACACACTCTAACAGGTGCTTATTTCAGTTGTTAATCCTGAAATGTAATACTTATACATTAACAACACAATAAAACATTTTAACCATAGCATTGAGTTTTAAATCAAGTCGCATTGTTTGTATTTTTTCTTACCTGAGGCAGTGGAAGAACTTTTTGTTGCTCATCTGTTCCTTCTGTTTCTTTGTGGTTTAGGATTCTGCGTGAGGAGGCGGCGGCTCGAGAGGCAGAGGAGAGGAAGCGGCGCGAGGAAGAGGCACGGTTCATGTCGGAGAAGCAGCGTTTGAGAGACGAGGCTCAGAGAGTTCAAGAGGACCGCGACGCCCAGGAGCGAGCACGTGCCGAGCAGGAGGAGAACGACCGGCTCCAGAAACAGGTACCAGACCCTTCGGATTTAATTTAAGTGTGTCTGAGGCCGGCTTTACACGACTACAGCGTCCTGCGACTGTATCCGAGCCACGTTAGCACTGGTCACTCATCGTCTGCTGTAAGTACCGTCGCTGCAGACATGAGTCCAGCGTTAAGCACAATCACCATCTGGGAACAGATTTCCAGCTCTAAGGGGGAGACCGGGGTTTCTCTTTTTTAAGGGTTTACTGCTGAGACTAAATGTCAGTGTGAGTCATTTAAAGCACAGGCTGCATCTGGGACGAGTTCAAGACGAAGTCACGAACGATGAAAAGAGAGAAGAAAGGAAATGAATGGACTGGAAATGTATTAGTGCATCATTTGTTTGGTTTATTATTGGAATCTTTCCCATTTGCTTTGCTCACTCTTAGGTACCACTAGGGGGCTTCGGTAAAGGCACGCAACACACACTCTTGAAATGAGTGCTTAGACAAAAGGTGAGGGCCTGTGTTTGTCCCAAACCCAGGAAACACGGCCACAGTTCTTACCATTCCGGGGAAAACAGGAAGCTGTATACCTTTAGAAACAAAGCATTCCATGTACATCTAAGACAGCTAAGGAGTGCTAAGCAAAGAACATATAACAGAATGGATTTACTTGAGGCAGTTCCTAATGATAAATGCTTACAAAGACAAAAGGAGAACGCTGCACTACTGCTACTCGTCGGTCATTAATAACCAGGTTTTAGTTTTGTCTTTTTTTGGACATTTTATAGGTTTTCCAGAGCTGCCTAGATGTTTTATTCTGCAGATATAAAGACATACTCAAATAAAGACAGATAAAATACAAATAAAGCTCTCCAAGTCCTGGTCCTTAATCATGACTTGGTTTGTTTTGTATTCTGGTAATAATACGTCTCTGGTGCCGTCTGATTGGTGTCATCTGTAAGAGCCAGCTGCTGAACGCTCCAGAAGGTCTCTGAGCAGAGTCATTGTGACGGACGAAGAGTGACGGCTCTGTGCTGGGTTTGTCGTGTGGTCTGAGACTCGGACAAACGGCGACAGTGTGCACCAGGGTCTCACTGAGGCTCCTGTTGTTTCACAGAGACAGCGCTTCAGACTGGAGTGGACTTTTAGAAACCTGAAGTGCATTTTTATAGTCAAGAACCACTAAACAGACCAACATGAAACAGGAAGTAAACGACCAAAAATGGACAAAATGTTAAATGTAGTCGAGATAACGTTCATTGATACCAAGAGCGACAGTCCAAGTCTAGTCTAAAACCAAGTGCAAACTCATGCAGAGGTGTTTTGTGAGCATATATGTTGTTGTTGTATGTATATGTTGTGAGCAGCATAAAATAAAAAATTAAAATAAAATGACAGAATTACCATTAAGCACTTTTAACTAATGTAAAAAAAAAATATGTCTTTAACAGGGATGGTCTGGATTTGTTTTCACTTTGGCAGAGACAAACTCAAACCTGATGTCTAAATAGTTAAAAATAGAAAGTGAAGGTCAGGTGAGTGTTTTTCTTGTAACAGATGGAATTAAGTTGACCATAACTGCTTTGTTTTTTACTGATCACTAAAGCTAAAGCTGGATCCAAAAACCCAGTGAAGTGTGTGATGGAGTTCTTCTTCTAACATCAGCTCTGGCCTTGAGGCTGGAGTCAGTCTGAGGACGCACTGCCCTCTGGTGGCCGAAGAGGGACTATACTGGAGAAGCCATGACAGTCCAGCAGATTGGATTGGTCTATAGTAATGTACAGTATGTTCCTGAAGGTGAAGTGCATATTTGTTTTTTCCAGAGGGAGGAGGCTGAGGCCAAAGCCCGAGAGGAGGCCGAGCGTCAGCGTCTGGAGCGCGAGAAGCACTTTCAGAAAGAAGAGCAAGAAAGACTTGAGCGCAAGAAGGTAAAAGATAAATACACACACACACACATTGCTCATTTTATTGCCCCCTTCAACACTGACATTATTAGGGTCATAACCTGTAGCTCCGTGACATCTGTTTGTTTGTGCAGCGTCTGGAGGAGATCATGAAGAGGACGAGGAAGAGCGACACAGGAGAAAAAGTGAGTTTGGTTCATCTTTTTAAACATCAAAAAAGTTCAACTCCCTCAACCACCTTTTTAACAATCCTTGCTTTTTCCAGAAGGAAGTGAAGCCGTCTTCACAATTCAACGGCAAAGACACGGAGCTCAGTAAAGGTGGGACTTTTGTTGAATAAAAGAAACACAATAAGTGAAGAGGTAACCCCACACTGTTTACTGCAGCTAAAGGCTAATGTTCACCCATAGATTAGCGATAATTATTAGTGATTGTAAACTCCCATAAAAAAATCTAACACCATACATTTAAAGAAATGTAATTATTACTTAAAGTCTGGATACAGAGGAAAATAAGCTTCAGAGCTGTTGTTGTTTCTTTCTCTAGCTGCTGTAACCCTCCCGAGTCCCGGTTCAGCCCAGGGCCCGGTTTTAAACGGACTCCAGTCGCCCTCGCACCAGAACGGCCTCTCGGCGAACAACGCAGCCACAGACTTCGAGGAGTACGGACTCAACAACAGCAGCAGTGGTTCAGCCCCGTCCCAGAGCTCAGGGCGGGGCTTCGAGGGAGGAGAGCCTTTCCTGATGACACCTCAGCCCGTCGCAGGTACGCTCATGATACCTCGTGACTTGGGTTGACTGACAGCTTCTTCCTCTCACTTGGACGTGGTTTAGAATACTTTACGCTGCTCGACAACCAGTGAAAGTGTTATAACTCTTTACTTTTCTTTCCCATCTCTCTGCAGAGGTCCTGTAAATCCCCAGAACACTTAACGGAGACACGTCTTTTGTCTCTGAGCTATGAGTTTTAACACCACGCTCTGCAGCTTTTACGATTGTGTGCCAAAGGAGCAACGAACTGAACTCTCACTACGACATTTTCAGACAAAGAGAAGGAGGGACACTCTGCCTGTATAAAAGAAAACAAAAAAAGAAGAGTATTGTATGGTTTTATTAAAATGTAAGATGCAGATTTTATGGTGCACCTTAAAGACGACTGACTACGTAACAGATTTTAGAAAACACAGTATAAGAAATGCATAATATGTGACAATGGTTGTTCTTATGATGTTGTTACAGTTCTCTTCAGTTGAGCGTTGTGTGTGTTTGCTGTTTCTGTCTTGAATTATTGAGTTATTTAAACCTGAGGAGCTGTTATGTAAATGTGTTATGAGCCCGACTGCCTCGGCCTCGTCACAGGGGCCTGTCAAATAAAGCTTTATCAAAGGGACGGGCTCTGGTGTTGATTCTTGTATTTTTAAATTTGTAATGGAGCTTTGGGGCTCACACCTTCTTTCTACAGCCTGTGAGCAGCGACAGTAATATCTCCAGCCACACCTTTAGACACTCTACAACAAATACAGAGGCCTCACAGAGAGCTTTTATAAATGGAGTCTGCCCAACTCAAACCCTGACCATCAGTGGAGAGGATATTAAAATAGTTTTTACCTGTAAACACCTGGAAGTACATCTGGACAACAAGCTGGACTGGTCTGTAAAGACAGATGGACTTAATAGTTTTTTATGCTGCAATATGCAGTTGGGAAAAAAATAAATCATAATTGCCTCAGAAACGTTTAGTGAGAGGCGGTTCAACTAGATGTGTTATTTTAGAGACTCGATAGAGATTAGAGACTAGATGGATGCTATACTGAACAACATGGACCATCCTCTGTAATAAGCTTTTGAACAGAGTTTTCAGAGCTCTGTGGAGGTGTGGATGGGTCTGAATTATACTGTAAATCTAACCAAAAATGAGTTGAAGTATGTTGTTAATGAGTGCCACCAGAGGGCGACACTTCATTGTGGAAAAGTAACAGGTTAAAAACAGATCTCTTTCATTAAATAAATTCCCAAATACACAATTATACACTGGCAACTGCTGTGGGGTTTCTGCTTTAAGTTGCAAATTCTGGAACTATTTATGGACCAAAATGATTTTGTTTCCACAACAGATTCCTATTTCCACAGGGTTTGCTCATAGACTTGTCCCAAAAGAGCTACACTGTTCACATGCTGTAGAAAGGAGAGAGTCAAAAGTAAAACTATAATCTGAGATGTAAAATGATGTTGTGTATTGAACTGGTTTGGCGGGTTTAAGTCTCACAGTGAAGTGAGCTGACCTCAGACGACTTTCAGTTGAGTCCAGCTTCACGATCAAAGTCCTGAGTCCTGGGATTTACGGCTGAACTGTGACGATGCTCTCTCTCTCTGTCTGACAAACAAATATGAAAAACCTCAGTCCAGTCTGTGGTGTGTGTCCTCAGAGAAACTCTCAGCTCTGCAGCGAGGCTCAGTCTGAGCCACAGTGAAAAGAAATGAGATATTTACAATACAGTACTAACTCAAAAGGGCACAAGGTTTTAGAATTTAGAATAATGTCATGGTGAACATTTATAATCTGTGTTTCAAATGAGATTTTAAAAAAGAACACACAATGTTCTTTATATTGGGCCATTCAGGCTGCACATATCAGAGCTGTCTAAATCTGCAAAGTAATATTTTATTATTACAATATAATAGTGTGTGAAATTATCCAACCCATTTTATTTCTATATTACATTTCACCAACACAAACTTTACAAAGTGCTTCCACAGACTGATTGACTGCTCACTGATCTCAGACGTCCACTGGCTGCTCTCTGTGGTTCAAAAGCCCAATGCAGGGGATGGTCCATGTTGTTCAGTGTCTGTTTGTGTCTCTAAACTAATCCCAGATTATGTAATGAAGAGGCCGTCAGGTGCTGCGTCTCATGGGATATAGCATCAGGCCCGCTGCCAATCGCTCCACATTTTGAAAGCATGGTTATGTACACTTAAGGATGCTTTACAATAAATGAAACTCCACTTGTCCCACTTGTGTAGGATAACTTTTTACTTATTATCAAGTCAGTCACATTAATGTCACACAAAGTTTTATATCACAAAGCGGTCTGAGTAAGGTGCTAGGTGTCATTGTTTGTTAAAGTTGGTAATAAATAAGACTTTAGTCCAAACAACACAATAAAACAAAATGAATAAATAGTGAGTACAGAATGAAAGCTGTGAAAAGGGCCAAGATGTGCCTCCAACCACTCGTGATGTTTGGAGTAAAGTATTTATAATTGAGATGTGAAGTCACCAGTGGTTTATCAGATGATGGTTTCACTCAGAGTTTCTCACAAGATTGAATAAATGAGTCAGGACCAGGACTGAGACCAGGACTGAGACCAGGACCAGGATCAAGGAACTTCAGACTCTGCTGCAGGTCAGTCTTTTCGTTCTTTTTGCTGTTGATGTGTCTTTGCTGGAGAACAGTTTTGAGATTTTGTATAGATTTTATTAGAAGTAACTGAGGAATAAATAAAATCTGACTAAACCCTGCTAAATCAAGAGTCAACCTGGACTGAAACACAAATTAAGTCAAAGAACCCAGTCTGAATTAAACACAGGACTAATGTTGAATTAAACACAGGCTAAACCTGAATTATTTGCAAAGAAGTACATCAGAAATCAGAAATACATCAAAAATTAAATAAAGATCAAAACTGCACTAAACCAGACTAAACCCAATTAGGTCAAAACCAGGATTGAACCAGGATTTGCAGGACAAAATAAGAACTAATCTGGGACTAAACATATTAAACATAAGACTATATCAAGCCTAAATTCAGCTTTATTTTGAAAACCAGCCGTGCTCCAGTGTTAACGACCCCATCTTTGATGCCAGTGTAAAGAGACTCTTGTGTCAATAATGTCCTTTGACCTTTGGACCTGAACTTTTGTGAGTCCATAAACAGATTGTAACAGTGAACAAGCAGCAGACATTTGGACAAACAAACAGAACCAAGCTCAACAAACTCTGGACCAGGAATAAATCTTGTCTAAACCTAAATTAACTATATAAAGGCGCAGTGGCTCAGTGGTAGAGTGGTCGTCCTTCAACCAGAAGGTGGGCGGTTCGATTCCCGCTCTCCCCATAGTTCACACTGTCGTTGTGTCCTTGGGCAAGACGCTTAACCCTCCTTGCCTCCAGTGGCACAGCACTGGTGTATGAAAGTGTGAGAATGTTGGGACAGCAGATGGAAATGAGCTCACGGCTACACTCTGGCATGTTTACATTCATGTGGCTGTGTCTCATGTTGTTCATTAACATGCACTGTCCCAACCAAATAAATACATTAATAATAATCTTAATAAATAGGATAAATCAAACTAAGTCCATATCTTGCACTAAAACCAGGGCCAAACTCAGCATAAAAAACTAAACTAAATCCAAGGCAAAACCAGAACTTAATCCAAGACTGAACTCAGAATAAATGTAGGAATAAATAAACCACAATCTATCTTAGAGCAAAAAATTGGACTAAAAAGGACAACATATAGCACTAAATATGAACCAAACAAGGCCTAAACCCGATGCTAAACCATGACTAACCAACTGTAACTTTGAGGTACTGTTAACTGGACGTCTCTTGTCTTTGAGCTGCTCTCTGTGCTAGGACACTGTCAAAAATAGAGCAGACGACTGTAAACATAGACCTGAGTTAAGAGGGCTCTAAAACACAGAGGAGCTCCAGTATCTGCACCGTCGCTGTCAGTGATTAAAGAGGAGACAGCTGTGACTGAAAGGGTTTGTTCATAACGCAATTATTACCAGAATAACCAACAGTCAGCTTGTTTATTCTAATGCTATCATCGCTGCTAAAGAAGACGGGTCACTTTCACTCAGACTGGAAAGACAAACAGGCTTCCCCCTCTTTTTAATAAATCACTGTCCACACACTTTCTTTAAGGATAGTGTTTCCTTATTAAGTTGTATTACTCCATTTTCAATCAATTTACTGTAACTGGGTTATAACAGAATTTGGAAGGATTTTAGGTAGTTTAACTTGGGTTTTAACTGGTTGTTAATCAATTTAAGTGGATTATAACTGTATTTGTAAGGGTTTTTAACTCTTACAAACTATCTTTAACCTGTTTGTAATGGATTTAACCTAGTTTTACCTGGATGTGGACAGGTTGAGGTTTAACTTGGACTTTAACTGGTTGTGAATGGATTTCCGTGGGTTATAACAGGATTTGGACAGGTTTAACGTAATTTAACGTGAAAAAAACTAAATAAAACAAACTGTATTTAAAGGTTCTGAAGCTTTTTTCAGTCATTATGAAACAGTAATCCTAGATTAGGAATTGATTTAGACTGGTTATAAACAAATTTGGATGGGTTTGATGTAGTTTAACTTGAACTTTAATTGATTGTAAATGCATTTAAGGGAGTTATAACTTGATTTAAACAGGTCTTAGGTAGTTTTGAATCTTGTTGGACCATAACAGATTGTGAATGGATTTAGACTGGTAATAAGCTAGATTGGTCAGTGAAGGATCTCATTCATCCAGGTCAGCTTGAAAAAAAGGTTGAAGCAAAGGCATCAGGACCAGTTTATAATGGGTTTAACTGGATACATACAGTAGATGGGTTTGTGGGGTTTAACTCTGACTTCATCTTTTTATGACTGGATTTAAAAAGGTTAGTCTGCACTGAGAAACTACAAGACAATATACATCATTTTCCAGGTCTCTCTAAGGATGGGTCTGAATACACCATTTTGTTGTGGTGTCTTTTGTTTGAAATGTTGTGCAATCAAAGTTTCCCACAATGCATCAGTAAAAGTAGTTAAGAGTAGGAAAAAAGTTGCATTAATCCAGTCAGTTTTGTTCACCCAAGGGTTGCAGGATAGACCGGCACAATTTTTACATATTGAAGGTTTTCCAGGACGCATGGGAACACTGAACAGTATTGTTGTGTCCAGAAATAATAAAAATCTTGTTTCCACATGAGTGGTACACTGTTTCTAGGGTCAGTAGACAACTGGTGCATATAGTAGTCTTGACATTCTGCAGAGATGCCATCTATTAAATTAACGTACACACAGATATTAAAAAATATCTACTAATTTGTACCACTAGATGGAGTTGTGAGCTACTTGAGCAATACTGCTGAATCTGCCTGCACCAAATAGTGATTTGAAAGATAGAGAATAGTTTCACAGTAAATGTTCAAACATGTTCAAACCTAATTGTCGACCTTTTATAAAACACAGTTAACTACATTAGCCTATTATTGTTAGGTTTAGGATGAGAGGATAATAGTTCCAGTTTTGTTACGATAGCCATCGTCTTTGTTATGCAAGCTATTTTCTAGAAAACATTCACGTTAGGAGCTCATACTCTGAGTATAATCAGGCCAATAACAATAAGCACTGAGAAACAAGCTGTCAAGAAATAGTAGCCACATTTCTCTTCTAAACGGGAAATTTGATCTGGTGTTGCCCCGAGAACAAGTAAACATCGCGTAAAATCTCGCGAGAGTTTTCCGTTGCTCTCATAGCATCGGAGCTAACGATGGCGCTCGGTCTGTAGCTGAAGCTGCTGTTGGTTTTCTTTGCTTAAAGCGTACATCTTACAGCATCGGTAATCTTGATTAGGCCTACATTTCCTGCAATAACAGTTACAATCATTGACCGTATGTGGCTTTGTAAATTGGCCGTTTGTTTGTGTTTTAGGTTTGCAGCAAGCTAATCAGTTAGCACAAGCTGCTAATATTCGTTCAAGCTCGTCTGAAACCAGGAAGGAGGGACACCACACCAGGCGCTTTGGCCTCGAAGGTCTTTATCCTGTGCTTTCTCAAAACAAAACCACGACTGGACTTGTGAAAAGCAAAAGGGTAATGGTCTTTACCTGTATTTCTAAATTTAATAAGTTGTTGAACCTCATAGGTGAACGTTTAGGGTTAAGAGTCGGTTACGGTAGCTTTTTTTTTTTTTTACGTTTACTTTACAGTGGTTAGCGTTAAAAGTATTCAGGGCTCGTGTGGTCATGGGAAGCTAAAGTGATATTTTTAGTATCGAGAAGCTCTTGGGTCTGTGTTTTTTTGTTTATAGTTCGAGAAGAATAAATCTGGACCTTGTGCCACATTAGGTAAGGCTAACTGCTAACTGCTAACTTGCTAGCAATAATTTATGCATAGAACGAGCGGTATATCGACTTGACTAACCGTCCAACATAGCGTTTTATTAAAATTATGTTACTAATATCACATATTTATATCACTTTGTAAACAATTATGTTATCTTTTGGCCACTCAAATGTAATGAGTGGTCATGGAGGAGTCATGGAAAACCATCGCGATGCAGCTAAAGCTAAATCGGAATCCCCAAAGGAATGTATTATTGTCCCCTTTTGCTAATGGATTTTTTTGTCTCTTTTTAAGCACGGTTCACCACATAATCTGGTTTAAACTGACCAGTAGTTTTGTCTAAACTATTACAAATGTGGTCTAATTTGGCTCTCTCATTGGTTAAATGACATTTGTATAATGCTTGGATTATGAAAGAGCACGATAGAGCTAACATCAGGCGTCCATTTATCACTATTTTATGCAGTATAAGTTTTTTTTAGGTCATTTCAGTTAGCTAGCTTGACTACTTTTCAAATCAATGCTTGCCGTTTCCATTGAAAGCACAATTGTTCTATTAAAAGTTAACGCTAGACAGAAGTTAAACACGTTGTGAATTATACATTTGGTGCATTTGTGAAGCTACTGCACATACTGATCTACTCTGTTATAAAAAGCACTTCCTTTTTTTTTTTTTTTAAACTCGGAATTTGTTTTTGTAGCATTAAAGGGCCTAGATGTAGAGTACCCAGAAAAAATCCTTTAAATTGGCTTGATTTAGTTTCATTAGAGTTGCCAGTTACTAATACTGTGTGATGGGTTCAAGACCTTTAAAACACGACTCCTCTAAGTAAGAGTTTTAATTTGCAAAACAGCAGGGGCTAGACCCGGTGTTACAGCTTGAGGAATTTCTTTAAAACTGCCATATAATGGGCTCGTGTTACTCCAGCTACAGGTTTACATAACTCATAACATTACTCAATTTATAACTTGTTACATAAAAAGGTAGAACCATAATGTTTTTGCAGGTTGGAGGAGGAGTTCAGGGAGAGTAACTTATTGGAGAGAGAGATTGCGCTAAACTTGCAAGGTTTTGAAATGAAAATGATCAGATGCAAGAACTGTCTCGGTGGAAGCCTGTCAAAGTTACTCTTATTTTCTCATAAACCTTCTCTTGTAATATTTTGTGTCTTACTACATGTTTGTTTTTGGGTTACCTTGAGTTGAATATCTCCCTCTGGGAACTGTTAAAGCATTATCTTATCTTTTACCTTGACTTTTTCTTATGGTGATAAATAGGTGTTTTAAAAGAAATAATAATAAAAATGCTGCTTCCTGTGGTTGATGAAGATATATATTTTTTACATTTAGTGTGTTTGAGAGAGGAAAGTAATGTCAAACAGAAAGCAAATTGTTTTAAACAGCTAAACTAAGATGAGACAAGTCAGCAACCACATATTTTATAATTTACCTGGCCTTTGACCTGTTGCCAAGATGATGGGCAGGTAAATGGTCAACCAAGTAATAAATTAGAACTGCTTCAGTTTGTAACAATGGCAACTCTGTTAAGACTTACAACGGACATAAAAAAACAAAATTAGCAAATACCCCTTTTGGCTTAATAATAATGTAATAGAAAATACATAAAAAGGATTTTTATTCACTAATGTCTTAAAGCAGAACTAGGTAAGAATCGAGAAGCTCCTTCAGCTAATCACTGTTTATTAGCTTTATTAACTCGATAGATACCTGTAAAGCAGCTGGAGAGGAAAAGCCAAACAAGCCACGCGTTCACGGGATGTTCATGTGCGCTCTGGAAAACTCTATCACTTAAAGACAAAGCTTTGTCTTATTTGCCACCTAACTATTAATCTGTTTGGTTAAAGGCTAAAATGTCCCACATTGTGAAAGATTCATTTATAGACCGAGGTATTAGATAAATTAGACCTATAATGGCTATATTCTATTGGTGAAAATTTTGGCCATTTGTGCCGGTGAGATTTTATTTTACCGGCCAATTAAGCTATAAATAAAACCAGCCAAAGGCCGGCCTACAAAGAAATTCTAACTGTGTCTGAGGTATTTTAAAAAATAGGTCTTATGATCCAAATAAAACAGAATAATAAACTAGTAGTCTATTAATACCCACTGCTATTGTAATTGTTATGATTATCACAATAGTATACTGAAAACGTATTATATTATGCGGGTCACCGTTGTAAGCCGCAGTGGTGCCACGGTTGACATGGCGACCGTCACAGCCCTATCTAACGTGAAGTTTGGTTATGTTGTCATAGATTGAAGACAAAAGGTTAGAGTAAAAGCATCTGGACTTCGTTTTCAAGGCGAAGACGTTTCGTCTCTATACCAAGAGACTTTGTCAATTCTGCCGTGTGTGTGTGTGTGTGTGTGTGTGTGTGTGTGCCATTGTAAGGACCTATACTATTAACTTTTTTGTAGAATTTGATTAAAGTATAATCATGCATGCTGTCTTCTTTTATGTTAGTTTTCTTTCATTAAGTTATCTAAAGTCTTAAACATTTGCATTTTATTCAGATTGCCCCACTCCTTAAGAAGCCAATCAAATGTCCCACCCAGCTTGTTAGAGTGGCAGCCTCTTCTAAAACAGGAAAGGATAAAACGGTTGCTATGTCTAAACAATAGTTGCTAAGGTGCCCCCCAAGGGTCGGCACTAGGGCCACTCAAGTTTCTTTTGTGGCTATTCACCGTCAAAGCTCAATGAAGACCTCATGGTGAGCTGCAGAACCTGAAAACGCAGTCAAAGTGATAAAGGCTTGCTTAAAGATCCTGTACCTAATTTTTTTTGTATTTGTAAAAGCTAGGGACTAACAGTTCCATCTGAGCAAACTGTCTCTATCATCGTTTAGCAAAGGCTGGAATTGGGTAAAGCATCATCAAAGGTGTTGGTAGCAGTCACTCTATCTAGTTGGTACCAAGGTTATTTTATTTTAAGTTATTTTTAATAATTGCCCAGCCCACAGTTAGTTGCTAATTGTAAGACACAGAATGTGACCTGGCAGGAATTTTTCTCTTATTGTTTGAGTAACTTTAAATTCAAAGATTCAAGGAGTTTTTTTTTTTTTTTTTATAATACTATATGCACAATACATACTTTGCTATGCTGTTTCTCTCTCACCAGTGTTAATATAATTTATTAATAATGTAATAAAAATTGGAAAAAAATGTATTATGTTACTAGCTGAGGTTGGAGCTATGATTATTTTGTTGATTGAAGACTAAGCAGCAGGATGACCAAGATTCACAAGGCCATTGTGTTGGGACCCAAAGGTGGATTAACCCCACGTTAATCAGGAAGTAGGGCCTTTCCATCGTTTCAATATTCACCCTGTGCCTCCAGGTGCTACGGTTTCCTCCACTACCCAAAAACCGTAGGGCCCCAGACTCCCAATAAAACAGATCAATCCCAATGGGACGATAGTTAAGTAAAGGTGAAATGTAATAAAGTTAATGATTGAATAATATTGATTGAAAATAAAGTTGTGATTGATTTGACATTTTGAAAATATGTCCAGCCCTTAGATTAGCATGTGACAACCTCATCTGTTCTTTCTAGCACCAACCAAGGAAAATAAAGAATTCCCCTCTGAAAAAATGTTACAAAGACTAGTTTAGCCCCAGAGACCAAGTCTGTCTTTTGAGCAGGTTGTAAACAGGTTAATTTCCCATGTGATCTTGTATTTTCCACTTTAATGTAATACTCCCTTTAGCAAATAGGCTTATAAAAGTCACATGTTAGCTGCTTGGTTATGATGTATTCTTTCATACAGTTCAAGGTCAGGTGGGGCTTTGCAGGCTGTTTATGGCAGCCTTGACAGCTGCTCCAAGCCGAGGTCCTGATGACAGGTGACAATGTGTTATATACACGCTCTACAGTCTCAACCTGTCATCACCAGCACAAACACGGAACTCTACCCCCCTCGTTAAGACCGCACAGTACAGGAGGACCTGTATTTGCTTTAGATAAAATAATGCTCAATGTCGTAACCTTTGTCCTTTGGTTTTACTTGTATTTGAAACCATTGGTTCTTGAAAATTGGTGTTATGACAATAAAAAGGCCTTGGAAAAACCTGTTTTTTTTATGTTTAATCAAACCGACTTTATCTTGTTTTTCTTTGTAGGAGTGAAAAGTTCTACGTGCAACAATGTCTAAACCAGAGTCCCCAATAAAGTCCCGGTCCAAGTCTCGGTCCAGATCTAGATCTTACTCCAGATCTCCCTCCCGGAGCCGGTCTCGCTCAAGATCCAGGAAACGCCGCTACAGGTAAATACAAGACTGTTTGCCCTATTTAACTTTTTCTTCACTTTTATAAACACTCAAGTTTTAAATGTGTTGAGAATGAATATTTGCCCAAAGGCTTTTGTATTTTACAGTTAGGCTACCAAAATGTAACCGTCTCTAACCAATTTTTAATGGTGACATTTTCCTTTTTTTTTTACAATTATACTTTGTTCGCTGTGTTGATAGTACCAGTCGGAAAGCGGTGGTGGAAGTTACTGATCATGCAAATTGTCCAGAGAGAGGGAGAGCTTGTCAGACTTCAGCTTTGAAAACAATTTGTTTTCTATAACGCACTCAATCGCACACTACTGTAAACACTGGCTTTACACAGAGTACAACCCTTTTTACAAGACCACACTTCTCAAGTAGTTTCAAGATAATCTTTATAATACAGTCTCCCTTTACCACAGATTACTGTCAGGGTCTTTTCAGAGCGGACCTGGCGAGTTCTGCCTCTGAGGGCATCCCATAGGGTGATGCCAATATTTATCTGGCTGTTGTGGCCGATAACTGATATAGGCCGATGTCAATTTTTTTTAATATTGACAGCCATTGCTTTACTAAATAAAAAATAATCACATTTTATATTATTGAAAATGCACATTTACCCGTAAACTGTGCAATAACATTGTACCTCAATTACCTCAATCATTTTTATTCAAGTTTTTTTATTATTATTATTATTATTATTATTATTATTATTATTATTATAGATTTGGCTTTCGCAAAATCTCTTCTCAGGGGCTTGCTGTGGGGCTCCCTTAGCAGGGCTTGTTTCTTGTGTTAGTGACTGCTGCTTGCTAACGCTAGTCCTAGCTTGCTAATGCTTGGTTGTTGTTTTCGAACAAGTTATTAAATTGGTTGTATTGAATGACTCGCATAACTTTGTCATTGTTTGCGTTGCATATTTCAATCCAACTGTCTTCTTTTGACAAAATCTATCCTGAGGAAGACGAGTCGACTGCTTCAGCATTGAACTTGTGTTTCTTTGCATTGGCAAAGTTTGCACGCCAGACCAAGTGTGTCTAACCTGAAGTCCATGGCCAAATCTGGTCCTGTTATATTATAAATTTGGGTCTTTTTTAAATAATAGGTAAAAGAGGCTGGTGTTTATACATGTTTTTCTGACAATCATTTAAAAAGAAGCCATTAGTTTGCAGCATGTTGAGATAAATGAAAATTATTAACAAAATATTTAAACGGTAATATTAATATTGCCACCATTCTGGGCTCATCATCGGCTAGTTCATTTAATTTCGGGCTAGTACCGGTTTTAAAGTCTACTGTTTATTTTAAAATTTGGAAAGCCCTTGGAGACAACTCTGAACATTTGTGGTTTTAGATTTCGAGGGCGGGTCAGATATTCATAATTAAGGAGATAGTTGTGTTGAGATTGTGTGTGTTTGCTCTTGGTTTATGCCTCACCTCCCTTTTGTAAATAAGACATGCCTCTATATATACTTTATAATAAGGGTAATTGCTATTGGTTTTATAAAAAGAAACTAAACCAGTTTACTCACTTGGCAATCGTTGGTTTGGTCCTTAACTTGTTATCCGTTTACTGGTAAAACCTCATTCAGGGTGCGTCTTTGTTTTGCATAATTTGTTACTGCTTCCACTGCTTTTTCTTTGTCAGGTAGCTTCATTTGTTGGTTTAAATCTATGCATGTAAAACTTGAGTCAGTACTTCTTATTTGAACATTTAAGCAATCACCACAAGCCTGTTGAGATAATTCAAGATGGAGCCATGCTTTCATGTTCTTTTTGCTTAAGTCTGACCCTACCATCTGAATGTTGCAGCAGAAATTAGGACTCGTCAACAGGCAACGTGAGCCTCCATTTCCTGTTTTTAGCTGACGGGAGCAGCCCTCGGTGTGGTCTTCTGCTGCTGTAGCCCATCTGCTTCAGTGTTCAATGGTACCACTTTTCCATCAGCAGGAAACAGGTGCTGGTTTAGAGCCAGAGTCTAGTTTTAAATCGTGTTTTTTTTTTTTCTTTAGACTGCCAAAGCACTAGCTCTGAAACAAGAAAAGCGGTTTGTAAGTAGCACCAAAACATTGCTGGGCTAGAAGGAAAAACTGCTTGCGTTAGGGGCTGGGGCGGGGTTACCGTGACAAACAAACAAACCTTTTCCATTTGTTGACAGCCAGCTTAGCCTAATGTATCACAGAACATTGTTGAAAACGTTGGATGCTGATGTAGGTTTGCCAAGCCATCGTGAATAAAAACGCAACTGCTGCCATTGTTATTGGTGGGTTAGGTGCTAGTGTTGCTGGGTAAAATTAAATGTATTTGGTGATGTCAGACGTGGCTCTCTAGTCTGTGGGAAAGCAAACCGTTTCTTACTGGGCTTGACAAACTACACAACACTAACTTGAACCAACCCGGTTCCTTCCGGTCCCACCTTGGTTGTAATGAGTTATTTGAGTTACTGTTGCCTCTCTATTATCTCTAACCAGTCTGCCTCCTCTGACATCGCCATGGCATTTTTGTCCAAACAACTGCCGCTTTCCTTACTCTTAAGACAAGTTTCACAAGGGATTATGGGTCATTTTCTGAGGTCAAAGTCTGAACTGGTACGGTTTCGGTTTGAATTTGGTGTCTAGCGTTACAGCGCACCACACATTACATTGGGTCTCTAATGCCTTTTTTAAACGGTTACGGCTTAAGTCAGCATTCTTAAAATGCTTTCAAAACCAGAATTTAAAGTTTACAGAGCACCTCTTAATAAACATTGTAAGCTTCTTAAACATGATTATTTAATAAGGTGTTAAACAAAGTGCAGTTCCTACTTCGAGCCCTAATGCTGCTGTTGAGCGTTTGTTCGCCTGCTTCCAACAGTAAGTGGTGTGTGTGTTCAATGCGTCAGTGTTACAAAGGCAGTTGAGCTCAAGCCAAACCACACTCCCTCCCTGTTTGTCAAACGCAGGAGGCTGTCCACTACTTTTCAACTGTTCATTGAAGCAACGCTGTCTGTTGTTGTTGGAATTAATCGTATCTATTGGGCCAACTTTTAGGACTTTTTGTTCCGATGAAAAGAGCTGAAGGGTGAGCTGAAACTACTTTTTTATCTGGAGAAGTGCACATTACAACTGCTGTCTGGTTCTTGTTACAGATTAGTATATACTCTATAAACATGTGCAGTTCTAAAGAGATATGTTGCTAATTTGCATTTTACTGGTTTTATTTTTTTAGAATTTCACAAATAAGTTTGAAATACACGGATTTCTTAGCATTTTATTGTGTTTTATTGTTACCTATTAAAAGCATTCAGAATCTGGGTTGAATAAACATAAAACCGATAATATTGTAGGTTTAGTGTCACTTCAAAGCGCTACCAGGAAGTAGCAAACACTTTGTGAAATGAGGTCAGTAGCAAAGTTTCTTAGGATGCACTGCCCTCTGCTGACGAGATGCAGAATTACCTACTGTTGTCTTTTTGCCCAGGGAATATCTTTCCATTTTTATATATATATTTTTTTGTAATTGCCTTTGGTGCCTTTTTATAGCGCACTGAAGGAATAGAATACTCAACTAAAGTGAATATTCAATCACACTGCAGCTG
Organism: Neodontobutis hainanensis; assembly: GCA_024349245.1. Lineage (NCBI taxonomy): Eukaryota > Metazoa > Chordata > Actinopteri > Gobiiformes > Odontobutidae > Neodontobutis > Neodontobutis hainanensis. The sequence continues at coordinate 1,357,277 of JALDNG010000114.1, forward strand.
CTTTGTCCATACATTATTTTAACAGAGAAAGTTAAATATCTTCACTTCTAAAGCCTGAGAGGACTTTTTAAATGTGAGGTTCATTAAGACTGTGAAGCAAGAAAACCCTCATTAAAGACACTTACTGCAGGCACTGTTTCCACTGTGTGTTTAGTAGGGATTTGTATTTAGTAGTTAAATTGCATTTCTATGTCTTTTCAAAAATGCACTTATGTGCAGTGCAGGTGTTATTTAACTGATTAAAAACCATCCCCTATCCAGCACATATTGTAAGAAGAATGATCTGTTACTTTTTAGACTTTATTAAGGATTTAAAAATCTGACTGACACCCACCATGAAAAGTCACTATCTCACACCCTCACAGGACTGCTTCTGTTTGATTAAGGAACACTCCCATTGGCTGTTTTCAAAACTGAATCGACGACCGTAACAAGTTACAGAAAGAGGGAAGGAAAGCAAAGTGAAACGTGCAACAATATTTGTGATGCATTCAGAAGCTGGAGATTAAAGTTTGGCTGTTGTGGTATTTCATCAATAAAGCTACAAATTCCTCTTTGAACAGGTTCCTGGAAGCCAACATAATTTGCAGGGCCTTTGTCTCTAACCGTTTTGTCTTCTTTACCCTCTTGTTTTCTCAGCTCCAGGTCTCGGTCCCGCTCCCGTTCCCACTCGCCCTCCTACAGGAACTACCCCTCAAGGGACTACCAGAACAACAGAGGGGGGTACAACCGGGGGTACAACCGCGGCTACAGGCGGCCCTTCCACTACCGGGGTCGAAACCGCGGCGGGTACCACCAGCGCGGCCACTATCAGAACCGAGGCGGCGGTTACGGCTACAAGTCCAACTGGCAGGGAGGGGGCTGGCACGACCGTGATCGGGATCGTGATCGGCAGGACCACAGCCCGAGGAGAGGACGCTCCCGGTCCCGCTCTAGGAAACGCTCCGGCAGCCGTAGTCGCTCCCGCTTCTCAGACCGATCATCTTCAGGCCGGTCCAGACGCTCAAGAAGGTCCAGCTACTCCTCCAGGTACAGGGTGATAGGGGTGTGACGGTACAAAAAGGTTTGGTTTCAGGCACGCAATAAATGAGAAAACGTCAATGCCTCAAACATTAACCTCGGTATATGACGTCCTGTCTTCGTCTCTAGGTCTAGGTCCTCTTCTCGTCATCGCGCCGGCAAAGGAAAGTCCGGAAAAGACCATAAAAACAAGCCAACAGAAAGCCCAGTGGAGAAACCAGGTCAGGCCGCAGACGGGAGTGCCATAGAGAAGGCATCTGGAGGAAAATGGATCGACTACGATGCGAGTCCCAAAACCACCAGCCCTCAGGTACCAGTCGGTGTTTCATAGTAACACTAACTTAAATTTGTCCTGAACCATATATTAAGACAAAAATCTGTCAAACCACCTGCACTTTGTTTTTAAAATGGGTATCAGATTAAATTAAAACAGTTTAATGATTTACCTATGGCATAATAAAAGTCAGAGGCTGATCTCTGAGGAAAAAAGGCACAATCAACACCAAACTATTCCTTTGGGACATTTGTGGATGCCATTAAAAGAAACGGAATCCCACAAGTCTGTCGCATTATCCCCATCCAATTATTTTATTTTTTTAGAAAACTCCAACTAAAACCACTTGCCTCATGAGTTTGTGGAAATGGAACTATATAACATTTTTCTAATTTTATTTATTTTTTTATTCACATTGAATGAGCTGTATTTGAAACTTACTAATATTTTGTTTAACACTGATTCGCAGGTTGCCGTTAAAAAGGATGACGCTGCTGTTGAAAACAAAGGTCCTGGGTCAGGAGGTCCAATGTGGAGGACCATCGGTACAGTGTCCCCTCCGCCCAAGTCCCCCACTGCTTCGGGACAAACTGCCTCATTCGGAGGCTTTGGCTTCTTCGCGAAGGAAGAGTCCAACCCAGGAGACAAAGCAGGAATAACTGCTGCCTTCAAAAAGTATGTCTCCTTCATGCTTTTCTTATTTGAATTGTTTTTTGCATCTCAACAGTAAAAGTATGAAGTCTTATTTTCTTAACAAATTTTACATTTAATTTTTAGCCTAATGTCAAAGACCCTTGGAAGAATACAAATAAAAAAGGAAAAACATCACGGTTATAAAGTCCTGATTTTAGATGCTTTGAAAATGTCCTTTTCTGAGAGGAAGTTGTTTGAAATCCCATTTTCTTAGGACGGTGTTTATGACGTGAGTATAATAACTGAGTCATGATCTTTCATGTTTTACTCTGATTTTATATATTTTTTTGTCTACAATAAAGGTAAAGTAACACATTTTAAGATGGATAACTGTTTAACACATGCCTTTACAGACTTTACCCCAGGATTTCAGATTTATACCTTTTACCGTAGACCGTTAAAAACACTGGACAAAGGGATGAGAGGGAAGTGAAGGCTGGCTCCAGGAAGACTGGTATCTCATTGACGCTCATTAAATGGTTTCACTTCGCTAAAATATATTTATTTCAGTTGTCTCTGTGAATGGTGTAATTCACTGGCGTCAAACTCAAAGTGGTGAGGGCCGTGATGGTAAATGAAAATCCTTTCAGGGGCCAACAATTGTGACATTTTTATTATAGCTCCAAACTCACTCTTGGGAAAATAATGATTTGCGATGGGCTTCTCCTAAATGGCTGCGTACACACACTATACCCACAGCTTCTAAATTTGTAAATTATAATAGTGGTTTATTTTTATGCACTGCATTGAATTACATCGTTTTCAAGCTCAATCATAAAATAATATCAGGCAGCTTTTAAATGTAAGGTTTTTAGATAATGTCAACATTTGCTGCTTGTGTTGTAGCTAGTTTAGTTTAGTTGACTTTATCTGTACCTGTAACATTCATTTCTTTTGCAGCAAAAGAAAAAAAAGGCTGGTATCGACATGGTTACCTTTTTTTTTATATAATGAATTATTATGAACTTAAAGAAGCAAACACAGGATCATAGGTGGCTCCGGAGCAGGAGGATGCTACTCTGTCATTGAGGGATCTTCAAGTCTACTTTGTCTGTTTGGGTGACCTCACTGTCCCTTTGTCCAATATTTGTTCTGTCTATGCCTTCTGCCTGGGGGGAACAATTAATATTTGCTCATTGTTCATCTCAGGCTTTAATCTCAGTAATAAAGGAGGTGTGTGTGGCCTTGCAAACACTAAATCTGTTTTTTTTTTCTGTTTTGTTTTCAGGTTTTTGGCTGAGAATAAAACCAATAAGGGAGATGACGAGGAGCCGCCTGAAGAACTGGAGAAAACAAAGTCAGACCTCTTCAACATCTCATCCTCGGCATTTAGTGACTTAAAGGAAGACAAAGTGGTGCCCTTCTTTGACGCCAACGAAGAGGAGTTTCTCAAATCCACCGTTTTGAAGGACCCCGATTTGGAGGACGAAGGGGAGCTCAAACCCACTGTAACCGCACGTGACCTTTTCGGTAAATGGGGAGATGAGCCCCCCTACCCCACGTCTTACCCGACGCTCAAAGAGAAAAGCAGGAGAGACCCAGAGGAGGCTGAACCTATGGCAGAGGAGGGGCCGTACCGAAGCCGAAAACACAGCTCCAAGAAAGAGGAGAAGGCAAAGAAGAAAGAGAAAAAAGAAAAGTCCAGGAGGAGCCCATCTCTGTCGCCAAAGAGAGAAAAGGACCGTCCGCTGTTTCCGGGAGCTTTTCCGCCTCGAGCCGAGTCACCTCCGCGTCTGGCCGCTTCGAGAGAGGAGTTCGAACAGAAAGTCACCTCTCTAGGTCTCGACGAGCTGCCCAGGTACAGTTCGACAACCCACGGGTCTCCACAGGCTCGATGCATTTGTAAATGCTATTATTTGAATGTTGCATAAAAGGTATCAATGTTTATTCTGATAAGTTAAAGCCTCAGTGATGCTAGTATAAGTGCTTCCTCATGTGTTTCCTGACAGAAATCTAGAGTTACAAGTTCTTAACTTTTATATTCATGCATATAAATCATTAAATCGCATAATGAAAAATGAAGGTTTGTACGGCACAGTATTTGGGAACAAAGCCATGTGGGTTTTTGGGTGCTATGGAAGATGTACTGAAATTATTTTTTAAACTCAGTTCTTAGTTTATTTTAATTTTTTTTTTTTTTTACCAGATTTCAACTTTTACCTTTAATTAAACATTGTTTTTCTTTTTCAGCTCTTCTGTCACTAAAGAGCGCTCTATGTCCAGAGATCTGCTGAATCCCTCAAAGAAAGACTCGAGTTTCGGTCCATTTTCCAACACATTCAGTCGGCTCAGCTCCGCCGCAGCCCCTCGGAGCTGTTCGCGCAGCACCTAGTCTCCATTGTGCACTACATCAAAGGTACAGTACGGGCCGGGACGGGGCTCTTCTGTCGCTACAGGGGCGTGGACATCAGGACAGAGTGTCTACTACATCATCAGAGAGCAAATGCAGTTTAATCTTCAGATGTTGAGGTTTACGTTTCTTTGACTGAAATGATAAATGTCCTGTTTTCTATTGCAGCCCAACACTTCACGTCCTCAGACATGACTTTAAGTGAGCGGTTTGCCATGTACCAAAGAAAAGCTGCAGAGGCAGAATTGATGAGGCCAAGGAAGAGCCCGGAAATCCACAGGTAACTATCAAATCAAGCAACTTGGAAATGGAATGTATAGGTGGTTGTATTTGTTGACACAGTGTGGATTTTATCTAAACCAGACAATCTGTGCAGAGGTATTGTTAAGAATGAAGATGGTTGCAAGCCAAACATTCCATAGTTCAAATAAACTTAAATTACATTTTATTTTATATAGCCCAATATTCTCTGCTGCTGTTGCCCTTGAGGCAGGAGCACATCAATCATCACTGGGACGTCTAACAGCCACAGAATCCACTTTTCCAGAGGGTTTTGTTGCCATGTTAGTTTTACTGACTTTTTTTATTGTAGAATTTAGGATAAGAACCATTGATAGTTTATATAGTGGATATAATCCGCCCAGTGGTCCCTATTTACTGATATTGTCGTTATGATTCGGCAATAAAATGGCCGTTACATCCAGGCTTTTTGGCTTTTACGCCATAGTAAACCAATAGTTTTTAGATAATAGCATAAACGGATGTAATAATCAATAAATGCTTTTACTGTAAATGTTAGGTTTGGGTTTCAAAAGAAAATTTAACTTTTGTACGTTGTCCTTTCTAAAATCCAGCTCATGCCAAAGAGAACAGCAGAAAAGAACATTAGGAAATGTGGATTTAAAAATGTTTTACCTCTACTGCTTATGTTCTGGTTCTTTTCTCGTGCACTGACAGATTGTGGTGTGTTCTGGTTTCAGGCGTATCGATGTTTCCCCCAGTGCCTTTAAGAGGCACTCTCACCTGTTTGAGGAAATGGAGGAGCCCGGCTACAAGGTGACCTGTCATTTTGAAATTTGACGTTGTTTGGAGCAAGCAAAAATTATGACCATCCAAAGCAGCAGTTATTCAGCTCTGTGCTTTTCTTTCAAAGGATGCATATTTCTAAATCAAAAGAGCCCAAATGTGTGTTTTGTAAGTGCCAAGCCAGTCCCAGCCTATGAGATATGGTTATTGATTGGGTATAAACGAACCCAGGCAAAGGCTAAAAGGAAGTGAATTAAGATGAATCCGAGCTTCTCAAAGGACGCTTATCATTGCCTTTATCTTGTAAGTATTTTTTCTAAAAGACCAAAAATCAAGCCACTAAAGAGAGTTTGTTCAAAATGCTTTATGCATGCTGCGGTCTCCATGAAATGTAGTTTTTGTCCAAAGTATAGTTTTTTTTTTAGTCTTTACCAGCTACACACTGCATTTGTGCCAAATTACTGCCATCTTTTAAATAAAAGTTGACTTTTTCTTGACTATGGAGGGAGCTTAATGTCAAAACTTACAGATACTATTTATTTCAAAGTTGCCAAATAAAATGGAAATATATGGGCTTGATTGCTTCATTCCCAAAATTACCCATCGCTGTTACAAACTGTTGGTCTCCTTAACTCATTTTAAATCGTATTTTTGCAGGATTCAGGCAAAAAGTTCAAAGGCGACGTGATGGACCTGCGGCTGGATATTGAGAGACGAAAAAGGATCGCTGGGAAAGAGAGCTCCCGCGGGCCCAGCGGAGAGAGGTCCTCTGAGAAATCTGGAAAACACCACAAAAAGTCCAAGTACGTCACAAATATTATGGTCAAGACCAGAGTGTATCTAAACCAAACCCATTCACTGACCTTTAACCCCTCAGTATTACATCGGGCTGCACTCACTGTGTCACACACTTCTGTTGCTGCTCAGACATGTGTTAAAACACAATCTGATAGTGGATTTGGAGGGGTGTGTGGCAAGACGAGAGTCCTCCAGTATTTCAGTCCTGGCTGGTTGAAGCTGTGGTCGTTGTGTGTCTTTAGAGCTGGTGTTGGCCTCAGTGTACAACATTGTTTTCTCAGAATGTTCACATGTTAGTGTTTTGTCTACTATTGCGTTTAGATCGCTGCTAACCCTTTTCTTTCCTGAACAAAAGTTGCACTCAAAGTCACTCAAACTTTCAGACGATATTACAAAATGGCTAATGAGGTAAAGTCTTAAGTCGTGGGCTCAACACAAGAATGTGAAATTATATTAGACAAGAGCCATCAAGCTCATGATGCTGTTAGCCATAACAAAGTTTGGCAAAATTTTGGGAACTTGGTTAAAACACAGTTCAAAGAAAAATGACTGTCTGTAAAATGTAATGTAGCTGGTTTGATTTGTTTCATCTGTTTCCCGTTTGTGTATTTTCCACAGGAAAGGTAAGAAGAAGCGTGACCGTTCTCCGTCCTCTTCCTCCTCCTCCTCGTCTCCGTCTCCGTACCCGCCTCCGTTCAGTGCTAAAGACTACATGGGCATGGAGCATTCGGAGGAGGGCTACGCCCACCAGCGCTACCCTCAGCGGGACTACCCCCCGGGGGACAACCGCGGGCCCAGAGATTATGAAGGACACAACCTGGAGAGAGGCCGAGGACGAGGATTTGTACGTTTTGTTTTATTTAATTTTTTTTTGTCAATGTTTTCTTTAAAAGCCTTGCTTCGTCACACCCTTTTCCTCTTTTTTTTATAAATTTTTTTTGTAGTTTCCCCGAGTGAGAGGCAGAGGGTGGAACAGGGGCAATTATCAAGGAAACAACAGCAACGGAAACCCCGCCAACATGAACCCTCAGGTGCGCCCCCCGGAGGAGGAGTGGGACCCTGAGTACACCCCCAAGAGCAGGAAGTACTACCTGGTGAGTTCCAATGGCCCTTCAGACTCCTGTTACAGATTATGTCCAGATTTGTCTCTAATGTTAAACATGTCCAAAGTCTGGCCCCGGGGCCAATCACAAGATCAGGCTCTGCTTCAGAGATTAAATGTACTGTGCATGGCCCCAGCAGCAGCCGCTTTATACGGGCAGGTTCAAATCCAACTTAAGCCTGTACAAATTCAACTAATAGCTGTACTCTTGCAATAGGAATCAATCTAACCAGCATTTTGAAATTTTGCTTTCATCAAATGCGGCCCTTAACTTATGCTTGTCTTTCAGCACGACGACCGCGACGGAGAGAAAACCTGGGTAGATAACCGCGGACGAGGCCGTGGCTCCTTCCCGGCTCGCAGGGGCAGGTTCGTTTACCGTAAAGGAGGAGGCGGTGGCAACAGCCCGAAGTGGACCCACGACATGTACCAGGGCGGAGAGGAGGGGGAGCTGCCCGACGACGGCTGCGAGGTGGAGCACAAGGACATCAAGGGTCCGGGCGACGCCGGCTCCAAACCATAGTCCTGTTTCTCGAGGGTTGAAGTGATATCCTGGGGTTTTCGCTGTAGGGTTGTATGTGGTGCTTGTGTTCAGTTTATTTGACCTGTAGCAGATTTGTGTTTGTCTGGAGAATTGAGGGGTGCAACAGTAACACGCAGTAGAGTTAACCTAATCAGGAGCAGCTGATACTCCTGACTTTAGGCTCCGATCGGCTCCTTCAGCTCTAGAAGAAGCTGAGCCTGAAAAAATACTGCCTCAAATGGCACGATAGCGCTCGGAACAGCAGCTGCCTCTTGTAAAATAAGGAACTCTCAAAGGGCAAACGTACTTCTGTGCACTTAAGACCTGAACAATAGCAAAAAGCTCTTCTTGACTCTGAAGTTTACAATTGTACATTGCTTGTTTGAGTGTGTTGAGTTCTTTAGACCGACAGGAACCTGCTACAGCAAATAATCCACTGATGCTAAACAAAGACCACATAAAAAAAAAGTAGGAATATCACTTTCATTTGATTTTTAGTTCTCTCATCATCTCGTCATATTTTAATGTGTTCAGTGAGTTTGAGCCTCGTCGCGTAATATTTACTATAATGCATTTAAAAGTAACTCTTTGTAGCGTTTATGTGACTTAAGCTTAAGTTCAGAGTCTGAGAGTAGCTTGTTGGCTTTGAATTAGAACAGACTGTTAAGAGTTTGTTTACAGTGATACTAATTGTAAAGGTTATTTATGTGGATAAATCACATACAGCCACACTTCTAAAACCAAAGCTGGACTATCACTGACACAAAGTGCTGTAGGAGATAACCAGGCACGTGAGAGGGATAACTACCTTTATTTCTGTGCCGTTCTAAATCTTGCATGACACGTTGAGGACTTGGGGACCAATCAGACGAGAGCAACAGGGCTCGTGAGTGAAACTATCAGACGTAAAGTGATTGTGTTTAAAGTGTGGCTCTGTGTGACGTGTCGATGGACAGGGCCTGTTAACTACGTCTTTGTAGAACAAATGTAGATCGGACACGTTTCCTATTCTAATTTTTATTTTCACACTTAGGATATAAATAAAATATTGTAAAGTCCATCTTTGAGACCATAGACTCGTACATAACCCCAGAGACTAAACCAAGTCTATATCTAAGGAAGTCTTGTGTAGGTTTAGATTCTTTGTGTGATTCTGATTTTTTTTGATTCCGGTTTAAACCCAGGTCTTAGGTGAGAGTTAAACCAAAAAGGCTTACCATGAATCACAACTGTTTTTCCGGCATCAATAACATCACTCTTTGACATTTTTGAAAGACGGCACTGAAATCTATTTTGTTTTAAAGCAGCATCACTTTCATTGCACTACATCTCATGCGTTTGTTCCATTTCAAAATAAAAGCCAATAATAAATTTCAATGTTAGGAGACTTTTGATGACTTTGTTGTATCGGGGCTAATACTGATGATCTGAATATAGTTTTGAATGAATTAAATGTCCACAAACTCCAATGCTTTGCCCACATTCTGGTAATACTTGAGTAAAGCAATCAAGTCAACTTACACAACCTTTCTCACGTGAAAAAACGCATTCATTTCCATTAGTCCTTTTTCCAAAAGCCTCCATGTGCACCGTTAAGTCATTAAAGAACGTTAGAAAACATCACAATCTTTAACAGACGGTTCTGTAATGCTAGAGTCCAACCACAACCCACTCAGGAAACCCCACTTTATCATTTTAAAACTCTCTCTCGTAAACTATCCAGTCTTTTATTAGTTCGTACCACTTGTTCTCATCAGAAAAGTCTGTGCATGAAACTATAATCTCATTGTTTTCAGTTTTAAAAAATGTGAAAGAAGGAAAAAGGCTATGGTTCTGAAAGTCCTGATTTTATTTGCTTCATTCTTTGTAACGTAGGTCTGCTTCTTCTTCTGTCTTGGCAAATTTAACCGACTTTTGTGTTTTTGAGTTTTTAATAGAAAACTGAATTATTAACAGGAAGTGAACAGCAAAAACGGTAAATTATTGTAACATTAAGAGGAAATAAGAAAATGGCTCCTTTTGTTAAAACCACTGTTAATCTTTGCAAATACTGTTCATAAAAGAGCTGGCGTTTGAGTAAATGAGAGAAATGGAAACCTGACTTTTTGAATAAAATACAAAGAGCTCAATTAATCCAGCCCCCTCGGACCTGTGCCCAGAGCTATTTCCTGTCCCACCCTTTACAGTCAACAGAGCTCAGTGTGCTCCGCTCAGGCAGACTGGACTCCACACATTCACCACGAGACACGCCAGATTATCCCAAACCGCGCCGTGTGTGACTCTGGGAGCTGGACAGGAAACAGAGGTGAGCTGTGCCTACCTTTACTCAAACTGAAAAGGTTAAAGCACTCTGGAGTTTAAGGTGAAGACGTTTTGTTTCTGACCTGAGACTAAACGGACCAGACCATCACTGCACTCTTCACTGAACTGCATAAACCACATGACTCTGTTTGTGGGGGTCTTGTCTTTGGGATGGACCTGTTTTTGTGAGTGTTCCCAGGTTTAAAGTTGACCTGGATGACTGAGAACCTTCACCGACATTTATTCAAATTCATTCACTCTTTATACCTACTTTTACTCAAACATAGATTTTATTTACCTAAACGTACACTATGCATCATTTTCTTGTTTTGGAAGAAAACTGTTTCAATAGCACAGTTTTATTTTTAGAAGTTACATAGGCTTTGTTATTGAAAGTTCAACTTGAAACAGTAAGCTTTGGCCAATCACAAGCCCACACACACAAAGGTTTGCTCCCATTGGCTGTTGGTCTAAACGATTTGTCAACATTGAGTCAAAGGCGGACAGAAACTCCTACAGAGAAAGTGTCCAGCTCTGGATGTGTCTGTCTACTCAAAGAAAAAGAACAAAAAAGAAAACATTAAGGGACGAAAGGGAATCAAAGTGAAACCTGGATAAATATTTACAATGCATGAACACTGACTGATGAGATAAATGTAGGATCCCTGAATAAACAGAATGAAATCCATCACAATTTACCAGTTTAATATGTTTTCCTCTCACAATAAGTCAACATTAACCCAGTACTTTCACTGAAAACGTACTCTTGCTCATGTTATTGAACATCTATAGTTCTTCTACGTGAGCCGTCTTATTCGGACAGGACTGATTGTGGCTGCAGTTGTTGTCATGTGTTATCTGAACAGGAAACAGGAAGTCTGGCCCGGAGCGTCTGTTTTGGCAGGAGGCAGGACCGAGGCTCCTCCTGAAGAAGATGAGGAGTGTTTTGTGGGAAAAGGGCCGGACCCAGAGCGGCTCCGAGTCGTCAGTCTGAGCTCATCTGTCAGAACACACTCCGTTCTGAGAGCCATGGGAACTTTTACCACAGAGAGTGAAATCTAAGAGAAGAGGACGTTTGTTTTAAAGGTAAAAAAGGTTTTAAAGGTGTTTAACTGTAACTGTAGAGCGGAGTTATCTCTGTTAGATGATGTTAAATATGTTGTTGGCACAGATGCTTTTTAAATAGGACTTAAAAATTCAACTTAGGTAATATCCATCTTAACTTCAGTTTGGTGCAAGGTAAAGGTATTTTGTGGCGGTCTGGTGTGACTTTTGTAATAAAAGAAAAGCAGGAGAGTGGATTCTGACACAGGGAAAAGACCGGCTCTGAACCCGATGCTAGTTTTGACCTGCTCAACCATTGTTTGAACCCAAAGACTATTTCAGGAGCTCTTTTTCTGATTGGTCACACAGAGACGGGATACAGGAAAATGGTTTATCTTTTATCTCTTAGCTCACCTTTAATGTGTGATAATACAAACTAAAATGACATCTGGAGATATTTAGTTTAACTTTGATAATGAACTTACTTTAACTCCTCTGTCTAAAAGAAGAAGTCAGACGAGTTGCTTCATGTTGTTTTCCAAAACCACAGGCTGTAAACGCCTTTATAGATGCTGTAAGCTACAGTCAAAGCAAATGATCAGTCTTTTAATGCTTATTTACAAAGAAAAGACCCCAGAGGAAGCAGGACTGGGGGTTTTATTAGTTTCCATCGAGCGCTGTTATGTTTTTCCTACTGTATTTCAGAGATGACAGACCCCAGATGGTTGTAGCTGTAAAGTCTCGGGACTCAACGGGGGATTATCTGCACAGGAACTGGGTTTAACCGGAGTGTACAGTGTAGACCAGGAGTTATTGGTTAAACGTGTGAGAGCCAGATGTGGGAGGAATAAAAGGGACATTTGTCGGACACTTTGGTATTTCTCATGGGCTTCCAGTTCAGGCGGAGTCCACCACAAACTGAGGATGATTGTGAGATGACTAAAGGCTGTGGACTTCTGTTTAAAGCTATTTTAAATAGACACACTGAAAAGGGTGGAGAGAGATTTTAAAAGTGTAGTTTTACTCAAAAACAACAGCACACTGAGGTACAACAGGGCAAAGCAATCATTTAAAGATTATAAAATAATAATAATCCTGCTGCAAGCGGAGATGATCGTCCCTCGCCTGGAGAAACCCAAGCTCGTTTTTCTTTCTGCGGGAAATAATCTAAATCTCTTTATGACAGCTCTATTCTATATTTTTACAGAGAATAATGGTGACTTCATTCATTTTATGGGTATTTTAATAACGGCCAATTCAACAAAAACAACTGAAAACTCTTAAATAAGCCAAGTGTTCTAGTAATTTACTGTGCGTGTATCTGTCTATCTGATTGACATTTAGAGTTCCACAAACTTTTTTACTCAGCATCATCGACAGAAAGTGTGCGCAAAATTTAGTGCATTTATGACAAAATACATTTTTGGTGATTCCATTGTTTCTCTACAGGGGGCGCTACTGTCCACATTGTCAATTTTCTTATTTACATGTGTCCGTGGCCAGAGACTGATCAAATAATTCAAATTTCAGCCAAATCTGAGAAAGTCTGATCAAGTTATAACGATTCTACGTTTCTTTAGAGACTAAATTAAAGGGTTGCCGTGACAACACAGTGAATAAGCTTTTGTTTATTGGTTAAACCCCAGAGACAAATCTGGGATCACATGATCAATCTAATATGGCTTTTAATTGAGGGGCGTGGTCAGAAAAATCTCAACATAAAGCCCCCGATTATTATTTAGATGAAAGTTATATTTGATTCAAAAGGAAAATGTTTTAAAAAGTTTATATGACTTTATGTTATTTGACTGTTGAGCGAATTTAGCTAGATCTACATTATTGGACATTATTTTACTCACTACTCCCCCTAATGGCCATGTTTGGAGTTTTAGTCCTTCCTTAGAGCTACTTTTACTTTTTTATCTCAGAGCCCAGATCTCGACTCGATAATGACTTTGTGTGTTATAAAAAAAAACTGCAGTGTTCTTTAAAATTCAGACGTTTAATTCAAAAGAAAACAAAGCTTCACTTTCCAAATTGTCCACTTAAGCCGTTAGGGTCTGTGTGCTGCAAATGAACAGTGCAGACCTTGAACTTTCCCATGAGTCCCTGCAACAAGTCACCGCTACATCAAGGCCCTGTTTTAATCAAGAAGAAGGAAAATTGTATAAAACTTCTGCCTTTTTCCCAATTTTTTGTGCTTTTATTTAAACAAAAAGCCCCTGTAAAGCTGCTCTACACTGTTGATGGTTTTGTAATAGGCCCCTGAACTGTAGCAGTGACTACAGTTTGTTTAAAGTCGATAACAATCAGAGTAAAAGAGGGACAGAAACCCCTGAAGACTACGACTAAATCTGGCCACGACTTAACTTTTGGAGAGAAATCAAAACAGAAAGACAAACACGAGGCTCCCACGCTGGTTGTTGTTGTAATGATGGAGAATGTGAGAGCGACTGTAGGGGCCAACTACAACAGGCCCTCAGACCTAATCCTGCGCTTTAACCACGGTTTTATGAGCTCAGATTAGGTTTCAATGCTTTTACATGTTCCTGTTGTTTCAGAGAATCTGCAATACAAAAAAATACATCCCTGAAAATGAGTTTAACATGAAGCGTCAGAGTTACTTTGTTGATTCTTAACGTGTTAAAAGAAGATTAAGTTCTTTTTATTTGAGTGCAGCTGATACTTCCCTGAGTGACATGGAACATTCGATCCACCGAGGAGACGTTTTTATATCATTATCCAACTTTTAATTTGACAAGTACATGATTTAAAAACTGTATGAAAAATAGTTTCTGTGAGCCACTGTTAAAAACGTCGTTAAAATAAATCAGCCTTCGGTGTCTGTCTGTAAAACATTAGTGTGAAACCTTACAGGAAGTACACAGTGCACCCCCCACCGCTGACCTCTGACCCTGTTACATCACAGGGACTTTTACAGAACAATTTACTTTGGTGCTTTTCTTGTTTGATTTACTCAGATGCAGTCCTTGAGCGCTGGGTTTGTTGTGTTTATTGATAAAAGTTGGCGCAGAAACTGGATTCAATAGAGTTTTAAAAGTAGTTTTTTCTAAAAAAAAACAAATGTTGACAATAGTTTTAAGCAATGCCTGACGTCTACACACTGAAACATTTTACAGAATAGATTTAGAAACACGTATAAAAATGTCACAGTAGCACTTTTTAATCAGATACATGCATCTAGTAAAGTTATTTTTGCAAGTTTAGTCAATAAAGAAATCCGTCTGGTCCAGATCAAGGCGCTGTGCACACAAACCAAAAAGCGAGGGGGACAAACGTGTTCTAATAAAAGAGTTTTACTGTAAACTGTTGAGCTAAAATATATTTTTATCAGGCTGTTCGAGCAGAAGAAAAACTAAAATAACACTTGTTCCAGACCTGCCACAGTAAAAATATTAATTTTCATTGTGTTTTATGTTTTATGTGGAGTTGTTTATCTTTCTCTTGTATTTGTGTTCTACAGAAAGTGTTTTTTGAGGGACATGTCTTGTTGAACCAAGATGGAGCCCATTCGCAGAGACATGGAGCTGCTCAGTAACAGCATGGCCACCTACGCTCACATCAAAGGTGGCAGGATTATTATTATTATTATTATTATTATTAAGACAAACTCAGATTAAACTCCACTCATCACAGAATAATGAACACGACTGAATAGTAACAAAGTGATTCGTTTCTGAAAACTCAATGAAAGAAAAAATAAAAAACTAAGCCAAGAGAAAAGCTAAGACTAAAAAATACTCCACCAGGACCAAAGAAGTACAAAGCCCACAACTAAACCAAGACTAAACCTCGCTCTAAACCCAACTCCAGACCTGGGACTGAACACTGAAACTAAACTAAACTGATTTCCCTTTTGTTTCCAGGTCAAAATGACCCAACGTTCCAGCTTTGAGACTTAGATTAGTTTATTTCAAACGGGACAAAGCAATTTCACAAAACACATGATTAAACATGAGTTTGACAAAAGGCTATATTTGATCTGTCGTCCGCTGGCCTCAATGTTAAAAGCTTTTAGAAAATCCACACACAAAGACGGCAGAGACACAGAACAAAGACAGTTCAACACAAACATAAAAATGAAGCATTACAAACAAGAACAAAAAAGAACAGAGACAATAAAAGCAGCAGGGATCTGTGACAAAATACACACGTTTTCACATTAAAAGAAAGAAAACATACAATCCCAGACAGCAAAAGTTATTTTATGAAACTTTACCGAGCCAGACCCTCTACAATGTCTTCAATGGTTAGCATCACTAGCTACACAGTATTTGAATTACATGTGGGCCTTTTTTCAAATATGCCAATCCATTCCATCTCACTCAGCTGTGTTTGTGTGATGCTAACCTTTAAAGAGTACTGAGTATTTTGTTTTGTTCCTCTCCACAGCGAACCCGGAGAGCTTCGCGCTCTACTTCATGATGGGGGTCTGCTTCGGTTTGTTCATGGCCCTGTGTTTGTTGGTCAGCGGTATCACCTGTCGTCGACGAAACCACAGAAAACCTCCGCCGTCGCCCGAGAGGAGGCAGCTGAAGGAGTCCAGCGAGGAGGAGTCCGAGGAGAGCGTCCCGGAGGCGGACAGAGAGGACGAGGAGGCTCCTAAAGTGACAGCGGGGGCCGTGAGCGAGCGGAGCAGTCAGTCTAACGGGACTCTGAGGAGCGTCAACGTGTTTGCGTCGGTGGAGGAGCTGGAGAAGGCCCGTAGACTCGAGGAACGAGAGAGGATCGTCAGGGAGATTTGGAGGAACGGGCAGCCGGATATTTTAGTGACCGGGACGGGGACGATCGGACGGGTGCATTACCACTGACAGGAACACGGACTGTAAAACTAATGTGAGCTAAAAAATCACTTAATGTTAAAAACAGAAGTGACAAAGCAACATAAATCATATTTGGTTCATTCACGTGTAACCGGTCTGCTGTCGTTCCTAAACATCTGGTGCTGGGACCAGGGTATGTGAGCGGAGCGGAGCGGCAAGAATTTGCGCTCCACGCTCAAAGTAGAATACTCCGCTCAAGCTCCGCTCCGGGTGTGCAATTTTCCGCTCCTCGCTCCCTCCCCCGCTCCGTCCATATACGTCTCGCTCCGTTTTCGCTCCAGGGTATTTTTTTTATTTTTATTTTTTTAATAACACCAGTGTCTGATCAGAAGATGCATGTAGTGTAAAACGAATACGCAGTACTAAGAGAAAAACATCCATACTTTTTTGTAATTTTGAACACTGAACAGCCCCAAACCCCTCCGTCTCCTGACAGTGGTTTGGTCCTGGGACTCCTGGCTCGTGATTGGTAATTGAGCGATAGTGGAGCGTTTCGGAGCGGGAGAAAATCACAACGCTCCATTATTTAAAAAATCCGCTCCACGCACCGGGCAAAATCACACCGCTCCGCTCCTCGCTCCGCTCCCGCTCCGCACCGCTCACATACTCTGGCTGGGACCCAAAAAGTGGTTCGCGAGAGATTTTATTTGGGTCGCCACAAAACTAAATTTTAACTCTGTAATTTAAAAAAATCATAAAAAACATTTGAGAAAGTTAATGGATTTAATATAAATATGGCTGCTTTTGTAAATTGTTAGAGGCTATGACAATATGCTAAGAATAATTGCCCCAAACTTATGAAATGACACTAAAAAGTAAGAGAACTATGAAAATGAAATATACAAAATTGACCAGAAAATTGGGTCAGAAATCAGTTGGGCTGTGGTTTGTCTTGTAGAAGTGGATATTTCCAGGTGTGTGTGAGCCAAAAAATATGAGTTTTTCAGGGGCTCACACTAAACAACAGTGTGAGACCTCTGTACATACCACACAAGCTCTTTATACACTTTACAGCAATAAACAAAGTAATAAATACAAGAGAAAAAAAACACAAGCCACATGTTCATTTGCATAAATAAAAACAATTGGTAGAAAAAGAAGAAGTGCAACTTAAAGCAAAGGTTTAAATACAAGAGTACATTTGTTGTGTTCATAGAAAATGTTTTATTTTGAAAACATTTACCCAGTAAAGTGTGCAGTTCAGTTTTATTTTGTGTTGGTGAGACTTTATTACTGTTGTTGCTATAGGCTTTTGAGTCACTCATAAAGAACACTACATTCAGCGGCTCTTTTACAAAAAATACAAAAGACAAATATAAACTCTTCAGCTCCACAAATGTTTCAGTTTTAGTCATGAGCCATGGATCAGTTTAGACTCTCACGAACTCTCACTCGGGCCTGAAGCCTGTTCCAAAAGACTCAGCGGAGTTCCCCAGGGCTCTAGCCTTGGCTTGGGAGGAGCCTCCTCCAAAGGAAGGATCCTGGCAATTGAGAAACAGCCATAATTTATCAACAAACCTAATGAGTCCTTTTTACCCACAATGCCACTCTGCAAAGGACTGAAAACAGGATGAACTCAGGCAAAGATAGCGTGGCCTTGGATTTATTTACAGCTGAAGCACTTGGTTACTATAATAATTTATCTTTTATATAATGTTTTGTCCACAGCATTTTGTCTTTTTATGTATTTTTTTTGTTTGTGAAGTAAATAATAAAATGTACCCACTTTTTAAATGAAGCAGAAGTATTATTATTATTATAATTGGTCAACAGCATCTCTCTTCATTGTTGTGAATTGTCCTTGTGCCGTTAATTTTTTTATTTTTTTTTTATCGGATATGTTTAAACATGGAACAATAAGACTTAAGTCTGACCTAAAGTCATTTGTGATGTACGTTTAATGAATAAAAGATTCCTGAAAAACTTCAATCTACATACATCTCAATCAAAGATTATAAAGCACAAAAAATTACAACATAACAATGTCATAAATAAGGCTCACTTTTGTATCAAATCGTGCTTAACTTGTGCGTTTATGCGACAGGCTAACGAGTAAAGAGTAAGGAGACCAAAGACACTGCTAAGAGAGTTGATAATAGTTTGTGGACCATGAATGTTTTAGGTGTACCTCAATACTGCATGAACATGAAAAAAACAAACTTATTACAGCCATGAATTACAAAACACACTATATTTGCACAAGGTTAGAAGAAAGATTTCATTATGGCTGATATTAGTCCAACTCTATAAAGGATTTTAAAAAAATCAGGTTTGAAAGTCAGGTTAAACGTTGAGCCAATTTATTTTTATAATGAACTATTCTGGTTTGATTTGATATTGATTCATTATGTTTCAGACACTTTGCCAAAAATCAAAAAGACCCTTCATCTTGATAATGTTAAAGTGCATGGATTTATTTCTTTGTTCTGAAATAAAATTTAAAGCAAACAAAAAAAAAAAAACACACAAATAAACCGTAACTTTTAACCGACCTATTATTGTCTGAAATGCCCAAAGTCTTCCCAAAAGCCAAACCAAACATCAGTCACTTCTTCTTTATGAACTCCTTTCTTCCGCCTCCCTCTTTCCCGAAGTTTCTGACTCTGTGGATGCGGGTCAGCTGGTTCTGGATGGTCTCCAGGATGTCCATGTGGTCCGGGATGTGGACGTACCTGACGTTTCTTCCGGTGATAAACAGGTCCTGCAGCTTTGAGAGCTGCCCACGTCTGTCCCGGTACAGCACCTCCTCTAACCGTACGTTCATGAAGGCGTCCACGTTCACCACCCTGCCCCGCGCCGTGCTCTCGTCCCGCAGGTCCACCGTGGTCACCTGACCCTGGAGACCCTGCAGCAGGACCACCATGCTGTTCTCGGCGATGGTCCGCTCACGAATGGAGTTACAGACCTCCCCCAAAGCGAGGCCAGACACCGGGGACTCGTCCTCCTTTGGATCCATGGAGTATGAAGTTAAGTCTGAGATACACCTAAAAAGAGCAACAGCAAACGGTTTATTACCAGTCAGTCTGGCCAACTAAGGCTAAAATAACTAAAAGTTTATTAATTTTCCTAATCAGATGACCAAAAAAATGGCACCGGATAGAATAAATACCAAAAATGCCAAACGAGCTCCACAATGTATTCTTTATTGCAGGATCAAGAATTGCATCTTCACAATACTGCTTACTTTCAAGAATAATTAGACAAACAATATCTTATTTATTTTTCCAACCTGGCACCTGTACATTTAAACTAAACAATTTTAATTGAAATGTTTTCGGTTTTAGTTCATGTAAAGCACCAAATAAAGCTAACTACCGCTAAATCTTTGTCATATTCCATGGTTAAGCTTAAAAATAGAGCTTTAAAGCTTTAAAACATTCATCACTTCTTCCACGAGCGGATAACTAAACCTATAACTTAAATAAATGCTTTTACCAAACCGTTTTAAAGACGTAAACAACTTCAGTTTTCCCGCAAGAAGCACAGGGACCGAACCAGGAAGCGCAGCGTGATGACGTATTGCGCGTACGTAATTTTACGTCAAAAACATCTACGCTCAAAATAGAGCCATAGCGCCCTCTGCTGTCAATAAAAAGACAGTTCCTCTCAGGACTGAATAAAAAAGTTAATAAAAAAGTTAATATATAAATATTTTCACAGTAAAATTGAGATTTTTATATGATGGAAACAAATAAATAAAACAAAAATAATACAATTTACAATAAAAGCTGCAGGAAACATCAATATGACATTTTAGAGCAATAATATAATTTCAACAATGTTTAAATAATAAGGACTGAAATGTAAAGTGTTTTGAAAATAAACTTTGTGATCAGCTGAGCTCGTCCATCATGGCCAACAGTTCGTCTCCTTTGCTGCTGCTGGGATTTTCACGCGCTTCTTCGTTTTCAGTGAACTGTCCAATGATACGAGCCAGTTCAGTTGCAGTTTCTACATCCTGAAATGAGAAAACTGTGTTCAACAAATACAGAATCCAGTCTATGACCATGTTGGACACTGTAGGGTCTCTTTAGGCAGGTCCAGACATAAGCCCCTTTATCACAGGAGTTTATGATACAGATGTTTAGCATTTCATTAAGAGGTTATACAACAGATTTAACCTGTTTGACCTGGATTTGCACCGGTTTAAAGTAGTTTTTAATTAATTTAAACTGGTTATAATAAGATTTAGATGAATTTTTGAATAGTTTGGAATGGTCAAACTGGTTTCAAGTACTTAATCTGATAAGTAATCTGTTAATTGATATAATTAGATGGATTTTAAGTGGTTTAAGTCAGACTGTAACCAGTTCAAATCATTGAAACTTGCTTAAAACTCGCTTAACACTCGGTTTGTACAGGTTTAATAAGTTTTAAACTATTTATAAATGAATTTGGAGGGGTTTTAAGTGGTTTAACTTGGACTGTAACTAGATAAAATATGTTTTAACTTGCTTAAAACTAGCTTAAAACTTGCTTTTTACAGGGTTAAGATGGTTAAACTTGGACCTTAACTGGATTTAAGTGGCTTTAAACAAGTTAAAGACAGATGCAGACCAGTTCTAAACTAATCAAACCTGGTTATTAATATATTTGAACGGGTTTGAGTGGTTTTAACTCAGATTTTAACCAAATAAAAATCAATTAATCCAGAAAATGTATTTATTTTCTCTACACATCATCACGACCTAAAAATAACTTGCCAGCTTCAGACACGGCAAGCACACACCTGTTTAACCTGTGCATGAGTCATACCTCCACCCATTCATCAATGCAAATACAGATAAGTGTTCTTATTCTCTCTAAGCCACGAGGCTCTGTCAGTGTAAATAATCCCTAAACCTTCATGCATTTCAAACTAATGAGGAGTAAATCATGCAGCAATTAAACTATTTGTTGCATACATTATTGTTGTTTTCCTCGTGAGTGCCTGTCCTCTGTCAGACAGAATGATAACATGTCACCTGCATTGCTTGAATACTTATAACTCCACACAGCGACATCTCAGCTCTGCCTGTAGCGCTGCAGGGAAACAAACGGTAATGACAGGTTATTACTCCATACTTAGTTATTGTAATGAAAATTAAGGAATAAAAAGGAAGCCTACGTACGCTTCCTCCTCCTCTTGGTCTGTGGGGAAGAGGTTTATCCGAAAGCCTTTCTCTGAGTCAGGTTTGGGCTCGGTTTTCATGCTGCCCATCAGACGAGACAAAAGGTTGAGCTCCTCTTTGGCCAAAGGGTTTTGAGCGGCGTCTGTCTGCAGCAGGACATTTTAACACACTGATGTTAAAGAGTGAAGCAAGGGAGATGTATGTGTGATAAAATAATGTTTAAAGGAGCACACTCATCAATCAAAATGTAAGCACAAAATAAAAACCGACCAGCTCCTCCACAACATGTCCCTTCAGCAAAATGCAGAAAGAAAAGATCACAAGTCGTCGGGGTCAGGTCTGTCTTTGTCAGGTTTATGAAACATGAGGAAAGACAACACAAACAGAAGCAGTCAGTGATAAAAAAAGCTAATGTGGAAAGTCAATAAGGCTCACATTAGTCCATTTACTGAAGATAAAAGCCAGAGACTAAACATATAAGAGACATCAGCTGAGACAAGTGGATAAATGGCACGTGTTAAACAGACTCTACCTGGTTTGTTCATTTTTTTTCTAGTGGTTTAAACCCCAGAAAAAGCAATCAGTTGTAGAAAAAAACTGGCTTTATGATTTTAATTTCTTTTTAGGACAGTGTAGGCTACACTAAACCAATGCAAAACACCTCAGATTATAACTTAACAGCTAATTTCCATCTGTAGTCTTATATTCTACATGTTTTTGGTGGTGGGGGAAACTGGAGTACCTGGAGGAAACCGACACAGACACAGAAAGGCCCTGCCCTGAACTGAGGCAGGAGTGCTAACAATAAGATGCTAACAGTAGATTGGATTTTTATTATACCTTTTAAAATATCATAAAGTCTTCAAGACTAACTAAATATTCATTTAAGGGATGTGATGGTTTATTTATTCTTTTTGTTCAGTTTTAAACACATTCTGTAATTTGTTGACTTTGATAACAACAATGTTGAGAACCGACATTAAAACTATCAAGAATTTAGTTTTGTTAGTTTTTGTCTTAAGATAGCTTATCATTTGTATTTGTTTTGAAACACAAAAAAGATTTTTCCACAAATATTTTATAATTGTGTAAAATATTAAGAGTGTCGTAAAACTTTTTTCCAACACTGTATTTTGTGTAAAACAAGTTGTTTCGGTTTTAATGATTTTTGATAAAAGAGAGGAGAGTTGATCTGAGACAGGGACAAAACAGAAAGGTACTTTAACTGATTTTCTTCCCTCTCGAGCGCCCAAAGCCCTTTAATCACACACTCCAGTCAGCATCCTTGTTACTGGACGACCTTCTGAGCCACTAAAACCTCATGTTCACAGCTGCTTTCAGGAAGCCAGAAATGATTATGGCACAAATCCTCCCTCTGTTGCAATAAAAATCCATAAATCATGTCTGACATAACCTGTAGCTGAACTCTGAACACTGGAGTCCTCTCAAAGTAAAGAGTTTTTTATTAAACTACAGCTGACACAGAGAAGAAGAAGAAGAAGCGTATTGTAGTACGTTACATTACAATCATTTCTAACGTTTTCACAGTGAAGTCATAAAAACTGACAAAAATAGCTGTAACATTAAACAAAAGACCCCGGCTGTATGTGCAGAGTGTCAGACACATCTCCTGGACTCACCTAATGCAAACAAACACAGCAGAATACACTGTTTGGGGGCAATTAACCTGTCTGTAGATGACAAACAGTTCGTCTTTTGAAGGAAATGTGAAGCATAAAGTAAACAACCACTCGATTCTTTTCTTAAACCCAAACTATGACGGTTCGGTGTCGTGTTTAAGTCCACTGTTTGGCATTAGCTTCGCCGTCACTCACTGGTTTCTCACTGAATTCATCCTTTGTCTGACTTTGACACAAGCAGGAACATGCCTCTGAATTCCTAAACATCGTAAATAATGCAGCAGGAACTACACAAAGACACAGAAAATGGGAGCAGCTAATGCAGTGACTGAGTTAAAGGTTAATATTTGGTAAAGAACCTTTTAGAGAAACCGGGCTCTGGGAACTACAGCTAAGCTCTAATTCTAGGTGGTCATAATGTTCTGGCTCATCCATTGCCAGTGAATTACCTTTACAGAGGCAGCTTTGGAGGTGTGTGTCTCCTCAGGGTTGTTCACAGTGTATCTTTCACAGAGAACACAAAGAACAGGCTTTTAATTGTCTTGAGTAAACTTTTTTAGCTGTCTTTATGAACCTGTGTTATCCATTGCAAAAAAATTAAACAACATTGTGTAAAATGTTGTAGTATGTATAGAACGCATTATAGAAAGCTTTCAAATAATGAATAAAGCAAGAAACACTCTTTGCATCCGTCGTATGGATTCTAAATTTAACGTGGCTGAGCGTTTCCGTCGCTAACATAAGCTAACTGGACATTATTTACCAGAACCCCCACGAGATTCCAGTTTCTCGGAACATAGCTGCTGTCAGAGCAAGTGGAAAACTAAACAAACCAGCCACACCGTTCACTACTCAACTGGGTTTACCCTTAGTTTAGCTTATTTAGAGCCATGCTTCTACGGGTGCCCAGAGAGGACAAACTGAGGACAGCTGGAGGAGAAGCACACTGATGTTTCTAATAATCCATGGTGGAGAGAATCTCAGATAGAAAATCTGAAGCTGTACACGAACATGTTGAGGCCCAGTCGGAGCCCTCTGTCTCCATGCAGCTGGAAACTTCCCTGTCCGATGGAACTGGTGTAACTGCCTCCAGTGGGAAACTCACAGCGCTTCACTTCTCTGCCTCTGACATCCAGCATCCTGCAAAAACACACAACACGACACAAGATAAGGCCCTTTTACCCTTTTCATTCCACTTCTGTCCCTGAGCTCCTGGTTAACCTCAGGGTCCACAATAAAACCACTGAGAATGATCGACAACACAGCCGTAACGATTCTGGAGAAAGGAAAAGGCTTAAATACTTTGATTCTGATCGATTGTTTCACGCCTTGCCAGTTTAAAGGAATGTATAAATGTTCCAGGAATAATTCCTCTGAGAGTTCCTACATTGTTTGGACAGTCGGCTTTTTCAGATCTTGGCACTACTCTGTGGAACTCATTTAAAATATGAACATAAGAGTATTTTAAGGAGAGTTCAGTTTTCTGGCCATAATTGTTGTGTTTCATTGTGTTTTAGGCTTTGTGTGTCTTCTAAGGACGAGCATTACAAACGAGCCTCAGCTATAAATGCTGAAGTATGTGACACAAAGAATGGAAGATTCTTGTCCCTATCAAATAAACTTCAAACTAAAAACACAGCCAGTTCAAACATTAGTATTTAACATTTCAAAAGCATTATGTCTACGATCTGTTCATGTAAAAAAAAAAGTCTTGTAAAACCTGTAAAAGGTCACTAAAGCTCTCAGAGAAGGTCACACTGTTAGTACAGGTTACATGTAGCTAGTGATGCTAACAGTAGTTAAGACTGCAGTAATAGATAGTTCAGGTATAAAGGGTTCTTAAAGCTTTGTTCAGACTCAGAAGCAGAGAGTCTTACACAAGTAGTGAGTGCTTTTCATTTATACTGGGCTTTTTAAATGTGACAGTTGCAGCGGGTTCTGGTTCGACGCTCCAGTTTGAGAAGGAAAAGAGGAAAACAGTTCTGTTCAGTTCTGTTCTGTTCTGTGCAAATACCGCATATATCAAATAAACCATGGCACTGGCTCCAAGCAAAGGGCATTCTAAAAATAAAACCTAAAAATAAAACTATTGTTTTACTATGGAGTAAAAGCCGAAAAGCCCAGATGTAACTGTCATTTTATTGCCCTGTCATAAGGACAATATCGGTGAATATAACAATGGTTAAAAATTGAGTCTGAAAAGGAAATACCTAAGTTTATTATAAGTTAACAAGCAGACACCTGTCAGTTTGTATAAAGCAGCACAATTCCTGTTAAACATTTCAAACAGGTCGAGTGATGAATGGACCGTTTTTCAGAGAACAAACTGCTTAAGGCTCCGGTCATTCTTGAGTAATAAAAGTGTTTAAAATTAAAAAGAAGGTATGATATTTTGGATGAAATTGAGAGAGTTATATTGAATCCTTCAATAAAATGTTTCCAGACAACAAACTGACTCCTTATTTTCCATTTATCTGTCGAAGGCAATGCAGCAGTAAAATCTGATCCATTATTTTAACACTCTATGTTCATTAATCACACTGTTAACTCTAAGAGACCACTTTACTGTTACCTGATCAGCCCGGGAACTTCTGCCCCATGAGGCACTGGGCCTGACGTCGCCAGGACAAAACGACCATTTGGATTCTGAATATGACTTTTAAGGAACAATGACACCTAAAAATAAAATATATGATTCAATAAATGTGATAAAGACCTTGTGCAAGAAGATAAAGGAATGATAGGAAGCTCAGGACTCACTCGAACGTGGTAGTCTTCAAAAAATATGAGCAGTGTTTGTCTCAGAAGCTGGAATTCACCCTCTGACAGAGAAGTGTAAACCTGAAACGAGACAAACAAGAAGGACACATGAGACAAAACTGTCTGACAGAAGGAATGTAGCGTGTGAACATCCCGTACCTTATTTTATCACTAATGCATAACTTAGCCACTTCTGTTTACTAGTCTAATGTAATTACACAAGTACCTCGATGACCTTCCTGTGCGTCTCGTTGACCTGGTTCAGAGCCACAGGAGTGTCCTGTACGAACCCTCTGATGGTGTCCATGTGGTTATAAGAAATCAGCAGCAAGTCTTTTGGTCGAGGACAGAGGAAAACCTGGTATTTGAAAGCCATGACCATCAGTTCATACAGCTGGACAAAGACAAAAAAAAGGAAAGACATCATTTGTATGTTTTTGACTATTTCCACCTTCATGAAATTTTTCCTTTTTAATTTTACGCTTTTTGGTTTGACTTTTAATTTAACAATATTTTACTTTTGTGGTTATTTTTCCACAGATTTCATAATTTTACACTTTTTTAAATCATTTTGTTTGTAGAAAACACAATGTAATTATACTCTGTACAGTTAAAGTCTTATACACTCTAACTAGAGCCTACCCTGTCCATGCTGGCCGGGTTCAGCCTCATGATGGAGGCATGCGCTAATCGTGTTAGCACAGTTTTCATCGTCCGGTGAGAATACAGCTCCTGAGGTTTGAGGAGTTCATCCATGAAGGCTTTACTAAACATCGTCCCAACAATATCATTCATGACTGCAACAGGAAAACACAATATACTGTAAACATATAAAGCAGAAATTACAATGCTTTCTCAATTAACAGCCATTAACAGTGTTGTTTTCAAGACCTCACTAAGTGATACGAGTGTTACTTAGACAGAGAGTTCTGGAGAGTTTTCTAGTGTTGGTGAAGGAGGACTGTCCATGTAAATGTTTTACCAAAGGCCCATCGTATTATTTTATATTGATAGTAATCTAGGCGATGATTGAGCATGTACAAGGCTGTTAATGATCGGAGAAAACAGGAGCGTTGCAAGTGTCCAATGTTGAATCTGCTTCCTGTGACACTAATGTAAAGTATTACTGGGATCTTAAGGTCAACGCACATCCTCTCCAGGTGTTTTACAGCTTTTTTTCAGGTTAATTTTGAATACGCTAAACTTTTACTACTTAGTCATATAACTGTTCTGCATTTACATTCTTAAGCTGTTCCTACTCATAAACCTTCTAAAACAGGAAAATGGTGAAACACCTAGATACACCTGGTTGGGTCATGTGTGTCGTGGGGTTTCAGTGTAAACCGTCCCTAAAATAAATCTTAGTCTTGCTTCAGTTTCTCTCAGTTACGCCAGTCTTGGTTAGTGACAAGACTGGCGTAACACTAGCTTTTATGAACAACACATTGATCTCAGAACTGACAAAGTCTCTTGGAAAAAGAGATGACGTCTTCACTCTGAAGACTGAGTCCAGAGGGCTTTGCGTTCTTCAAGATAACTTAAATGACTGAGAACTTACAATTATAAATATACCTCTTTTCCTGTCATTGTCTGTCCACAGTCCTGGAATTCAGCAAGAAATACAGGTTATTGTCACTGAGTACGTGAAATATGACACAAAACTCTTTATGTGCTGTCATCTCCAGTTTGACAGATGAATATAGACCTAACCCATACTTTAAAAAAACAGCAGGTGTCTTCTGTTTCAGAAGCAGGTATCTTGTTTTCTGTTACCTTTGTCTGAACTGTCGGACGTGTTGTTTGCTCGCAGCCGTTGATCCAGTATGTAAAGCATCTCTCCTCCAAGATTTATGAAAACGAGTGGCAGTGTCTGCATTGACATCTTGCAAAAACAGTTGAGGAATTAACTTAAAAAAATAATAATAAAAATAGGTAAATATAGGCAAAGTTAGACCTCAGTGAAGCAGAGACACGTTTGCTGTTTTAAAGACATGGTTATTCCAATGAGAACTGGTCGTGTCCATCTTAATTCCTTTGCTGAGTCTTTGCAGATAACCTCTTGGACTAAGATGCAACAGATGGTCAGTCACAAGCTGATTGGCTGGAATAAGCTGGTCCAGAGCCAATAGGCTTGGCATGACTGCACAATTTGGCCAATCAGATAAAGTAAACTTCTAAAAATGAACATGATGCAATATATTATTTTGTTTAAAATATAAAAGCCTCAACTTGAACTTGAGGCTTGTTCAAGAAGAATTGTGACTAATACTGATTGATAGACCTTTGAAAAGGAATAAAACATATAAACTCTTTTTAACCTTTTACTTTTCAGCCTTAAATGTGCAGTTCTTTTACTTTTGTTGAGTTTTGGGGATTTTTGTAAATATACTTAAGATTTTTGGGATTTCTACTGTGAAACTTTTAATTCAAATTTTAACTTTGTCTGATTTTTGTTTGTTTTTTATGTTATCCTATATTCGTATATAAGTGTTTAATTCTTTTTTATTTATTTTATTTTTTCATTGTCTGACATTTTTTTAATTGTAATTGTATTTTTAATGTTTAAGTGACTTTTGTGTTTAATCACCTACCGCACTTACCTTTGGCTAAATAAGTAAAATAAGTATTTATTTTTTTTTATGGGTAACTTTAGCTAATTTTAAAAGTCACATACGTGTCCCTTTTTTAACCAACTGTTGCAACATTATCTGTGCACGACTTTTATGTCTCTTTGTCTCCTCTTTACATAAAGATTAGAAAGTAAAACATGCAAATGAAGGGCCATCTGAGCATACTACAAGCACTCTTAACAAAAGACCTCAACACATTGGCTACGGTCATTTTTCTGTTCTTAAACTTAATAAGTATTACAAGTAAATCCAAAAATGTAGATAGAACGACAGTCACACTTGGACCAAACAAACCAACAATGAAGACTTGCTTTGGTATTATGCTCTGGCTTCTCTTTGTGTAAGTATAATCCACTATTACTTAGTGTTAAATAGCATGTAATTACGATTCTGATACTTGGCTGGCACATTGTTAATATTTCTTTGTATAAAATTGTCCAGTGAGTAAATAGTCCAATCTTAAATGAGCATTTGTAATACTAAAAATTGTTTTTTGTTCCTTGTGTTGTTAAAAGCGCAAGTCGCTTTGGATAAAAGCGTCTGAGAAATTAATAAATGTAAATGTGGAGAAAGTATTTAAATTGATTTTGATATATTAGATTATAAAAATCTTTTATAACACTTTGTACCTCCAGTTTGAGTGGTGAGCTCAATTCAACCAAAACAGAATAAAATGTAATCTGCTAACTGGTCTTAGCACCTTTATTTCTTAAGGAGAATACTAAGTTGCACAACATAAATTACTTTGCTAAAATTGTTTTTGAAAGACTTTATAATACATACTCCTCCTGCTGTAAATTGCAATTACTATTTGAATGTCTGTTTTCCAGATTTAAGCTTTCTATGTATTATTGGGTTTTCTTAATATATAGTCAATACAAAATACACCTGTGCTTCCTCATTAAAGACTGTAAGATCTGCCTCGAAAAGATTAGCATGTACATAAAACCATTGAATGCTTTCTAATGCTGTATTTTACAGATTCCACTCCTGTTCCAGTTCAGGAGTATTTAATGATAAAACATTCTTGGACAGAAGTTCCTTTAACCTGAATTGGATGGAGTCTATCCCTGATGAGACGTTACTATCCGCCATTACTATTCCTGGGACACACGAAAGCTTGTCACTCTATGGAGGAGCGTTAGCTGTCTGCCAGGTTTGGACCTTGGAAGACCAACTTAATGCAGGAATCCGGTATTTTGATATTTACGTTGGTATTTGGCATCTGTTTCAAAAAACAGCTCATGTTCGTAACAGTCATTGGCAATTTTGGCAACATATTACACTTGATGAGGTTCTGGAGAAAATATTTAAGTATATGAACCAGCAACCGAGTGAGGCTGTACTTGTAAGAGTCTCAATAAATGGGCTTTTCAAAGATAAGGTTTTGAACATTGTGAAAAAATTAATTGATAAACATAAAAAACAAATATGGACTGAGTTGTTGATGCCGAATCTTAAACAAGTGAGGGGTAAGATTGTTCTGGTCCGGAGCAAAATGCTGCATTGGGGAATAGATAGAAAAAAATCATACTTGCTTGAAAATGGCAAACTGCTAAACATTGAAAAAAAAGTGGAGGAAATCCAGTCAAACCTCTGCGGTAGCTTTATTGTGTTAATAGAAACGTCAATGTCGTATTTGGAGAACGCCAAGAAGTGGGCGTCCCGAGTAAACGGGAAAATAGATGAAGTGGTGAAGAGGCAAAAGTCAAATAAAGGCTGTTTGGGAGTCGTTAGTGTGGACTTCCCTGGACCCGCCCTCATCAGCGACATCATCAGAGCAGGATCCTGTCGGTGTGGCAACGAAAATAAGAATCATGTGACGGGCTGGAACCATGGCGATGGGGCTGATCCAACAGAACCAGAACCAACTGAACCAGAACCAACTGAACCAGACCAATCTGAGTCAGAACCATCTGAACCAGACCAAACTGAGTTAGAACCAACAGAACCAGATCCAACTGAACCAGAACCAACTGAACCAGACCAATCTGAACCAGAACATACTGAACCAGAACCATCTGAGTTAGAACCAACTGAACCAGAACCAACTGAACCAGACCAATCTGAGTCAGAACCATCTGAACCAGACCAAACTGAGTTAGAACCAACAGAACCAGAACCAACTGAACCAGAACCAACTGAACCAGACCAATCTGAGTCAGAACCAACTGAACCAGATCCAACTCAACCAGACCAAACTGAACCAGAACCAACTGAACCAGGACAAACTGAACCAGACCAATCTGAGTTAGAACCAACTGAACCAGATCCAACTGAACCAGACCAAACTGAACCAGAACCAACGGAACCAGGACAAACTGAACCAGACCAAACTGAACCAGGACAAACTGAACCAGACCAATCCGAACCAGACCAAACTGAACCAGAACCAACTGAACCAGACCAAACTGAACCAGATCCAACTGAACCAGACCAATCTGAGTCAGAACCAACTGAACCAGAACCATCTGAACCAGGACAAACCAAACCAGGACAATCTGAGTCAGAACCAACTGAACCAGAACCAACTGAACCAGGACAAACTGAACCAGAACCAACTAAACCAGACCAAACTGAACCAGGAC
Source organism: Neodontobutis hainanensis (assembly GCA_024349245.1). Classification (NCBI taxonomy): domain Eukaryota; kingdom Metazoa; phylum Chordata; class Actinopteri; order Gobiiformes; family Odontobutidae; genus Neodontobutis; species Neodontobutis hainanensis. The sequence continues at coordinate 1,387,981 of JALDNG010000114.1, forward strand.
AAACTGAACCAGAACCAACTGAACCAGACCAATCCGAACCAGACCAAACTGAACCAGAACCAACTGAACCAGACCAAACTGAACAAGAACCATCTGAACCAGACCAATCTGAGTCAGAACCAACTGAACCAGAACCAACTGAACCAGGACAAACCAAACCAGGACAATCTGAGTCAGAACCAACTGAACCAGACCAATCTGAACCAGACCAAACTGAACCAGGACAAACTGAACCAGAACCAAGTGAACCAGACCAATCTGAACCAGACCAAACTGAACAAGAACCATCTGAACCAGGACAAACTGAACCAGACCAATCTGAGTCAGAACCAACTAAACCAGAACCAACTGAACCAGACCAAACTGAACCAGAACCAACTGAACCAGAACAAACTGAACCAGACCAATCTGAATCAGAACCAACTGAACCAGATCCAACTCAACCAGACCAAACTGAACCAGAACCAACTGAACCAGATCCAACTGAACCAGACCAAACTGAACCAGAGCCAAATGAACCAGACCAATCTGAATCAGATCCAACTGAACCAGATCCAACTGAACCAGATCCAACTGAACCAGACCAATCTGAGTTAGAACCAACTGAACCAGATCAAACTGAACCAGACCAAACTGAACCAGAACCAAATGAACCAGACCAATCTGAGTCAGAACCAACTGAACCAGGACAAACTGAACCAGACCAATCTGAGTCAGAACCAACTGAACCATATCCAAGTGAACCAGACCAAACTGAATCAGAACCAACTGAACCAGACCAATCTGAGTCAGAACCAACTGAACCAGATCCAACTGAACCAGACCAAACTGAACCAGAACCATCTGAACCAGACCAATATGAATCAGGACAATCTGAACCAGATCCAACTAAACCAGGACAATCTGAACCAGACCAATCTGAGTCAGAACCAACTGAACCAGAACCATCTGAACCAGGACAAACTGAACCAGACCAATCTGAGTCAGAACCAACTGAACCAGAACCAACTGAACCAGAACCAACTGAACCAGGACAAACTGAACCAGAACCAACTGAACCAGAACCAACTGAACCAGGACAAACTGAACCAGACCAAACTGAACCAGGACAAACTGAACCAGACCAATCTGAATCAGACCCAACTGAACCAGGACCGTCTAAACCAGAACCAACTGTACCAGAACCAATTGATTCAGGACAAACTGAACCAGATCCAACTGAACCCGGACTATCTGAACCAGATCCAACTGAACCAGAACCAACGGAACAAGGACCAGATGAACCAGAACCAACTGAACAAGGACCAGCTGAACCAGGACCAACTGAACCAGGACCAACTGAACCAGGACAAACTGAACCAGGACAAACTGAACTTACAGCAGAGTCAGAATCACAAAAAACTGACAAGCATTCAGGACTTTCACTGATCAATAATTTAGAGGAGATTAGACCAGGGTCAGAACCTAGACCAGAACCACATAAACCACATGGACTCGACTCAGCCAAGGGTAGACCACATGAACCAGGGTCAGAACCTAGACCAGAACCACATAAACCACATGGACTCGACTCAGCCAAGGGTAGACCACATGAACCAGACTTTAAGGAACCTGAAGAACCCCTGGAGTCCCATGCGGCCAGTCTCCCACAGAGTCCTCCTAAAACAAGGACCAGGCCCAAAACCCAGTGGAGGACGAGGAAGTGCCACAGAGGATAAATAAACAACAGAGATCTGTACGGGTCTGTTACAATAAAATTATTATTTGAATGGTAGTATATGAAAATCTGTTTTAATTTAGCAGCAACTCATTTTAAAATTTGAGTCACAATAAAACACTGTAAACTTTCCTGTTGCCTATTACTCTCCAGTTTAGCTGTTAATACATCTGCAGAAACCTCTTTTCCATTTTTGTTGGTTGTTCCTTTTGTTGCACTTTGCCCTTAATGGCTTAGAAACTAAAGACTTCACCACAACAAAGGGTTTGTGGGTAATAACAGTAAAGTCAGGTCTGATTCAGAGGTGTGGGAGGACGGAAACTGGAGTGGGGTTAAGAACTTGACAGATTGCACAGAGCAACTGAGTATTGTGACAAGGCCAATTAGACTTTGCTCCCTTGAAAGTTCATAGATGTAGAAATACACTAGACTGTCAAAAAAATAAATAAAAATAAAATAAATATTATCTATAACCTAGCAACAAACACAGATTATTTGCACACTACTGTTTAATGGAAAATGTATTCATTTCCTATCACTGCAATCCAAACTTTACAATTACATAATTGTAAATAAATAAATATAAATTTCCAAAACATCCCATACAAAAGAGGTATGTATAACTGTCTCCTGCATAACCTAATGAATAAACCTGAAACTTGCACAACAACCGGTAAAAGTTTAAAGTCATTAAATTTGAGACTCAAAATCTGGCATAAACCACTTTTAAGGAGGACAGGTTTGAGGAACAACACTTGGAGCCGTATCACAGACGAACAGTTATACGCACGCCGGACTCCAGGTCTGCCAACATTTGCATATTGCTGTCTGCCGCGGATGTACGGGACAAGACAGGACTACTTCCTTGTTGCGCACAGTCAGAGACGATCCACGCGTGCTGCTGACATGCTGTGAGCCTTGTTTGGAGAGCGGAGCCACAGTTAGGATGTTATTTACGCGTTTATTAGCTCAAAGGTAAGTGAACTTTTTGCTCCGTAATTCACTTTTACGCACAAGAAACATTAGACCCAGAATGAAGCTGTAGTTCTAGTCTGCTCGAGTCTGTGGTTAGTGTAGGTAAATGAGACATGCTCCCATTGATTACTACAGATTTTTAAATGAGCTGTACTAAAAAAAAGTTGGTAAAATTACCCATTGTTCTCTTCAGAATGAGGATTGGATGTGTCATTTATTTTTTGTGTGTGTGTGTGTGTGTTGCCATTAACTTGGTGAATGGTCAGACAGTATTAAATTAAAACTATTATAAAATGCTATATAATAATGCAATTATAAAGTAATGTTTCAGTATTTTGTAAATGTGGGTATATTATTGAATATAGTAGAGTGTAGGCAGCAGCTTTTATGTCACAGAACAGACATGAGCAAGTACACCAAGAGTTAACAATGCACTGTTGTAAAGAGAGGTACAAAGAGAATATTTCCACAATATCTGCTGCTGAGAAATGACTCATATTCAGGTTCAGACACAGGCCACAGTGAGGCGCTTGTTCTGGAAGTGATCAGTTCTGTGTCAAAATAAAGTCACTTTAATCCCTTCCATGTAACACGCACTGTCACTAATATTCGTTTTTGGAGTTGTAGGGCCTTGTAAAGTGTGTTTTTACTTGTCTCACAGAACATAAAGTCAATGCTCTCCAAATGCCTCTAAGTGACCACACCTTAAGAGTTTTACTACAACTGTATTATTGTGTTTTTTGTTCCCAATTAAAAGGTTAGGGTTACACATTAAAAATGAAAACCAATGCAACTGTGTGTTTGTATAGAATTTAAATGAAATAACTCTTTTTAGAAGGATCACACATAAATCAAGTCTGTGAACCACATGAAGCTGAATCCCACTTAAAAGTAGCTTGTAGAGGTGTTTTCTTTGTGATCTTTATGTATTAAAGCTTAAGCATATTGCATTTAATGTAAGGCCTTGCCAACGTTCTTGTTATTTTTATTATTTACCTACAGCTGTAACATGAATGACAAAGACATGAATAATCCTATAAGTGGCACTTTCCATTATCAAAGACATTCATTAAGAACATTTTAAATTATTGAGCCTTGTTTGAGCCATAAAAGCACTGGTTCAGCATAAATGGGGCACACTGATATTTGTGATAGAAATTTATACTAAACTCACAGAAAGAAGCATAAAAGCTGCTACTATTCTCTTAATATTCATCACATTGTATGTTGATGCTGTGTTTTCTTCATAATTCAGCCTTGAGCCACGTAAATACTACAAAGACTGCAGGTTATGTGGTGATTATTTTCTTGATTCGTCAATGATCAATTACATGTTCATGTTGTCAGGTATGTTAATGACCAACTGTTGCAGCCTGAAATTATGAACAGTTTATGTTTCCAAACAGGTTCAGCATGAATGTGCTGCATAAACAGAGCAGACATGAACACTGAAGTCCTCCAAACTGCAAACACCTGGAGTCAAATCCCCAAAGAAACCCCTCCATGGCTCTTCTCGTCAATCCCTTCAAGCCCAGTCCGTCTTGTTCGTGACACGATGGAGCCCCAACTCGACTTCTTCCACAAACTGGGATACTCCACGGCGCAGGTTCAAGCCGTGCAGCACAAGTTCGGCCCCAATACGAGCACAGATAAACTGCTGGGGGAGCTGGTGAAGATCGGCGTGAGCACAGAGTCCTACAAACAGCCCTTGACTACGATGAGAGTCCTGGTGCCCAAAGGGGACGTCCTGCCCACGAAGCCTGCTGTGTTGTTGCCGGTCAGTGCAGGGGTCAGTCAAGAGGAGAGCGGCGAAGATGAGGAGGCACTGAAGCCGATCGTTATAGACGGGAGCAACGTGGCCATGAGGTGAGACAAAGGTCACGTCGATGTGTCAGGTGATAGAGCGGTCCAGGGGGGAAATCAAAATTCAAAACTTTATGTAAATCTTACTTCTATCCAGAATGGGAACAATTCACCTGCTGGTCCACAAATGGGTTATAAATCCAGAGAGGTCTTTGGTGGAAGGGAAAAGCCTCATTTGTGGTTAGCCACATACGCATTACACAAAGCAGGCTTGGGCAGTGTTTTATCACCTGTTGAGATGAAGCCGTGATTTAAGTCGGACTCGAGGTATTTTCTTTTAACTGCAGCTTTCTTATTGTTGGAAATGGTGGCTTCTGCCTCTCATCATTGGGCTTTTCCTTCTTATCAAAGCTCAGTTCAATGTGTTGGCTAATTTGGTGGAACATGGAGCTGTGGGTGAGTCAAGTGCATTCAAGCAATAAAACACCCGGTTCTATTGTGAACGTCCAAACTCCATTAAAAAGTAGATTTTCTTTGCAGACCAGTAGAAAAAGGAGACCCCTGCTATAACCAAAAGGTTGGTGGTTCAATTCCTGCTCTTCCCAGTTCATCCTGTCGTTGTGTCCTCTGAATGTGTGTCGTCTGCCCCAGGGGTGAATGTGTGACAATGGTTAGGTCTTGTTAAATTGCTTACAGTTTAAGACAGCCTTTGCAACCAAACCATAATATATATATTGATCAAGTACAAAATGTGTGTCTAAAAATTAGTTTTACTATGTTAAATCCTCTTTTTTTTATGCACAAAGTCAATAATCTATAATAATAATCTAATAATAGTAACACTGTGGAGAAAATCACTCTCTAAAAGTCTATTGTGGCTTGTTTGGACATCACACAGACGGATGGACAGAGCTGAGGAACCTGATCCGTCATAAACCCAGTGCCTCAGAGGGTTTATTACCCTCTCCCTCGTCCCGTTAGTGCTTACCGCCGACACGCCTGTGCACGCTCATTGTAGTCCGCCCGCTTGTGTATATGCAAATCAGACATATTTCCCTCAGATTATCGCCGTCGGTGACCACATTTCCCAGAAGAGGAACAGGCCCGACAGCATTTTCTTTTTTTCACTGCTGTCCTTTGAGCTGCTGCTGTAGCTGTTCTCACATTTTGCTGACACTGAGCGTTCTCAGAGGCTTTGACAGATGTGTTCATAGATTAACATTACAACTCTGTCAATGTACAGCACGTTCTGATCTGTTGCACATCTACATAAACATGCAAATTTTGACTTGTGCTGTCATTCAGGACATTGTTTGCGGTATTTGCAGACACCCTATAGACCTTCTATAGACCTCCAAAAATTTCAGAATAGAAGTCAATAGGGAGCTGCAGACTGTTATTTGACTGTCACAGATAAATGGTGTGGTCATATTGAAGTTATATGGTAACAAAAAGTTTATTTTGTCCTGGTACCAAACATCTAAAATGTGTATTTTCTCCTTAAGTGAACTGCAACTGCAGTTCTCATTATATCAGTTTGTATTTTTCTTTGTGTCTGGACCTGGTCTAAGACTGGACTAACTCTGACCTCCGTGAGTCTGGACCCGGTCTAAGACTGGACTAACTCTGACCTCCGTGAGTCTGGACCTGGTCTAAGACTGGACTAACTCTGACCTCCGTGAGTCTGGACCTGGTCTAAGACTGGACTAACTCTGACCTCCGTGAGTCTGGACCTGGTCTAAGACTGGACTAACACTGACCTCCGTGAGTCTGGACCTGGTCTAAGACTGGACTAACTCTGACCTCCGTGAGTCTGGACCTGGTCTAAGACTGGACTAACACTGACCTCCGTGAGTCTGGACCTGGTCTAAGACTGGACTAACTCTGTCTCCTTCAAACTCTGACCTCCGTGAGTCTGGACCTGGTCTAAGACTGGACTAACTCTGTCTCCTTCAAACACTGACCTCCGCGAGTCTGGACCTGGTCTAAGTCTGGACTAACTCTGTCTCCTTCAAACACTGACCTCCGTGAGTCTGGACCTGGTCTAAGACTGGACTAACTCTGTCTCCTTCAAACACTGACCTCCGTGAGTCTGGACCTGGTCTACGACTGGACTAACACTGACCTCCGTGAGTCTGGACCTGGTCTAAGACTGGACTAACTCTGTCTCCTTCAAACACTGACCTCCGTGAGTCTGGACCTGGTTTAAGTCTGGACTAACTCTGTCTCCTTCACAAACACTAACCTCCGTGAGTCTGGACCTGGTCTACGACTGGACTAACACTGACCTCCGTGAGTCTGGACCTGGTCTAAGACTGGACTAACTCTGTCTCCTTCACAAACACTAACCTCCGTGAGTCTGGACCTGGTCTAAGACTGGACTAACACTGACCTCCGTGAGTCTGGACCTGGTCTAAGACCGGACTAACACTGACCTCCGTGAGTCTGGACCTGGTCTAAGACTGGACTAACACTGACCTCCGTGAGTCTGGACCTGGTCTAAGACCGGACTAACACTGACCTCCACGAGTCTGGACCTGGTCTAAGACCGGACTAACACTGACCTCCGTGAGTCTGGACCTGGTCTAAGAACGGACTAACTCTGTCTCCTTCAAACTCTGGGTTTAATGAAAATGGAGATTCAAAAGATTTAAAATGAAGATGAAATAATAAATGATAAATTAACTGTGGCCTTGGATGGTCTTAATTTAAAATATACCACTTTGTCCGAAACCATTAAACGTGTTGTTAAGCTCGGTCTTGAAAACTACTAAGACAAAGCAAATTACAAATTAAAAGTACATTAGCAGTTACAAACATAAGTAAAATACAGAATTAAAGCAGATCAAACCCTTGACAGAGGACCGTAGGCAGAGCTAATGGAGACGTTTTTAACTTGAACATTGTCAGAACTGAGCCTCGACTAAGGTTTTCTGGAGGAGGTTCCTGTATTTCAGAGTAAAGCCGGAGATGGTCAATTTCAGATTGTTTTATGATCTAAGCATCGATAGCTACTAAATGAGTGTCTGGCTTTATTGCAAATACTGTTTTATTTCCCATTCATCAGGCAAACGTTTCCTTGTTCAAACTTCACCTACGAGTTTATTTATATCCTCTCATAAATTTCCTTCCTAGCCACGGAAACAAGGAAGTCTTCTCCTGCCTGGGAATTCAGTTAGCAGTGAACTTCTTCCTGGACCGAGGTCACGCCACAATCACTGTCTTTGTTCCATCATGGAGAAGTGAGAAGCCGCGGCCGGATGTTCCCATCTCAGGTACGAACAGGAACGGGATGGTATCAGGTTTACTGGTGCAAGAATACAGGCACGAAACCAGGCTTAAACCAGAGCTAAGTCATGGATAAACTGGTTTTGAGAACTAGAAAAATAAAATTGAAAAGATGGGGGCCCAGTGGTAGAGCGATTGTCTTCTAACTGGAAGGTTGATGGTTCGATTCCCACTCTCCTCAGTTTATATTGTTGTTGGAAACACGGTTAACCTCCTGTGCTTCTGGTGTATGAATGTGTGTTCGGTGGGGGTTGGATTATTATAAACTCTGAATAAACCCATCTGTAAATAGATCATATACATTACCTCAAATATAAAAATAAATATCATTTTTGCCTTTGGGTTTAAAAACAGTAGATTGTAATGGTATATATTAGACCCGAGTTCGATTCCCGCTCTCCACCACAGACTGCCACACTGTGTAGGTTTCCTCCAGGTACTCCGGTTTCCCCTACAACTAAAAGACCCTCCCCTCTCTCCAGCACACGTCATACTGTCGTTGTGTCCTATCTTTTCTTATAGATGTTTTTACAATTGTGATATAAGCAGGGTTTAACATTAGAGTTACCAGTCTGTTTGACTCATCATCAAGTGAGAGGAAGAACTTGGAGAGAGACACTGGCCTTGTTTGGCTTCACTTATGCTTTTCTTTTTTTTTTTCTGTTGTTTTCTCAAACACTGTTTTGATTGGCTGCCACTCACCCAGTACTTACTCCAAATAACGTATTAGAATTATAATTGAACAAACGTTTGGAAAGAGACGTAAATGTGTCACTCTAAACCTTCCTGCTAGCTCATATTTCAAGAATAGAATTATAATTATCCTTATAATTAGTTTAATGTGTTATTTTAAAAACACATAAGACGCTAAACTCGTAACTGGCCCACGCCTCGATACAAGGAAGAGAAGTAATTATAATCATTTATGTGTTATTGTATGATGCTTATTCTAGATTCATTAAAATAGTGTTGTTGGAAAATGCACCTCAACAACCTGGTCAGCCAAACCCATTCTCACTTAAATATGAATCTTGAGCAATATGAAACATTTATCTAAAAGAAGCCGTTTTCATGCAAGCCTCTTTTTTAATTTTCTCTGATAGGTTGTGTGTCTAGAGGCAGTTTATTTTAACCTTGCCCTGCAGCTGGATTCTCGCCAGATTTGGGAGTTTCCTAATCCAAGTCAACCGTTTGAGTCGGACACTGGGCTGTGTGTCTCTAGTGATCATTGATGTGGCAGCACAAACAGGAAGAATCAAGATTTTCATTTGACAAATGCAATAAGCGTCCTCTTCTCTTTGTTATCAACATGGCTACGCTGAAAGACGCTAACCTAAAAGATTTTCTGGAAGGAAAAGATGTCTGTGCTCTACTTCTACTGGCTTTGGCATCTCATATACATACAGGCCGACGTCCTTGGTTCATTTAGCGTTAGTTAACGTTCCTTTTATTTGCAGATTCACTTTGCACTTTCAAATTAATCGTTGCTATGATTGGCTAAAACAAATCTCGTGGTAGGTGGATACTAGTCGTGCTTTATCCAATTACCACACGTTTCCAACAGAAGGCTTTCAACGGGAGTCTTTCCAGTTGGTTCTGTGAGCAGTTCTATCTGGCGGAGTCAGCTTAAGCTTAAAAATCTTAAACTTAAATCCACAGAGACCAGTCTAATTCTTTTAAATAAATGAGAGAAAACATATGAAAATTCTGTCTTTAAAGGGAATAAACAAGAGAAAGGTGGGTTAAAAGAGCAGGAATCAAACTTCCGGCTATACGATGACCGCTCGACCACCTGAGCCACTGCGCCCTTCGTTTGTTCACGTCTTCGTAGACAAGACCCCGAGGAAGACCTAGGACACGCTGGAAGGTCTTTCGACTGGTTCTGGGAACGCCTCGGAGTTTACCCAGCTGGACAAAGTGTCTTTAGTCTTTATTAAACTTTCTAAACTGGAATACAAATAAATAAACTATATGCTTTATCAAAACCCTTGATTATGGAACATTTCTTTCAGCTTCAAATTCCCCTAAATGTAAAAATAATTGGGAAATAACCCTCACAGTTTTACAAGATACTGCATCAGTTATTGCTTTGATAAATCATTTGTGTAGCTACACTCACAAACAACCAGGGGTTTTTATGACCTATATTTTCCACCAACAACTAATTATCTAACCAGAAACACGGCGTCCTCTTTCAACTGAATTCAGTTTCATTTACGAGAATCATCAAATGAGATAAGGCCTGTGGTTAAGGCTTGTTATGCAGATAAGAGTCAGATATTATTCTTTTAAAGTGCTGTTAGGATTGTTTTTCTTTCATGAGAAAGTGTGAAGCGTCTGTATTTGTGTTTATTTTGTGCAGACACAGTATTTAATTAAACTATAATAGTTTTAATCTAGTCGTGTTAAGTCTGTGTCATCAGTGTAAAAGCAGAATTTATTTTTAAAGTCTCTTTTATGAAACCAGAGATCTTTTGATTAAAAAAAAAGAAAAACAACCTCAATGGGACTTTCCTTTTTATTTGTCAGCATTCAAATCAAAGTTCTTGTGGTGAAGTAGCGTCTAATGTCCTAATGCATTTTTCTGTTTTGCAAACCTAAATGTGTGTGTTTTTATGCATGCATTCATAAAAAGACTGTTAATGCTTACTGTAAAAGGAATCATCTGTGGGAAAAAAAAACTAATAAATCATCATCAATCATTATCCTGGTCAGGAGCTTTGTCCAATCACAGCTCACTTCACAAAAAATGGATTGTTAAGTATATTCAGCGCTGGATACATAAACAGAACAAGAAGGCAACGTGAAACAGGGAGCGTTTAACGAGGAGGAGGTAAAGGTTTACGATCTGCTCTAGACTTCAGTTTGGTCTAAAAAAATGGTTTAGTTTGACTTTTTTTAGGAGAGAGTGGATTTGAGACAGGGACAAAAATAAGTAAAAAACAGATTGTTCCACGTTAACATTGTCCGTAGAAATGAATTTAAAATGTTATATTCATCATCATCTTACAATTAAATGTGTATTAAATGTGCTAATCCTTATTTCTATTTGTGAGACAGCACTTAATTCCTTTAGAAACACAAGCACTACACAAAGGCCGACGCTGACAGAAATACAAGAGCTGTACCTATAAGAAACACACTTATTATTAGTTTGATTGGGACAGTGCATGTTAATGAACACACATGACACTCACGTGGATGTAAACATGCCAGACTGAACTTTCCGGTTTATAGGACGGCTGAGCCACTTCAAGTGCATTTAAAGCAAATGAATGTCATGGTTTTAAAACAGCCACGTCACATTTTCAAACCAGAGTCCCAGCTCCAAAACCAACCAATCTTTTGGTTTAGTGCAGGACATGGCACGTTACTAGAGCTTTTCTGAAGGTAACTCATAAAAAATGGGAATTTTATAATGTTTAGTCAGGACTTGCTCAAACACATCTTTAAAGGTAGACTGTGTAAAATAAAAATTGTATTTGGAACATTTAAAGCTCAATAAAACCCATTGGAAAGATTTCTGCATCTTTTTGCTCAAAATCCAAGAGACGACAAACTGAGCCCCGAGGCTTGAATTACCTTGATGGATTTGCTTTCTTTACTTTTTTTAAATAAAAGTAAACGCAGGGTGTGTTCCCATGATTATTAGGAAATTACAGTAAACCCCTCAACAGATTTGGTACCTCTTCATTGACATATAATTAAAATATCTGGTCATCCTCGGACTTGTTTCTTCTAGGTTTGCTCTCACACAACATGTCCCTGCAGGGCTACCGTAGCAGCCCAAAAGCTGTAAAAGCTGAAAGGTGTGGAGTTGCAATCTCTTCTCTTTCAATCCGTTTGTTCTCAATTAGGCCTTTCTTTCTGTTTCTAGATCAGCACATTTTGAGAGAACTGGAGAAGAAGAAGATTCTGGTGTTCACTCCGTCCAAACGTGTCGCCGGAAAACGCGTGGTGTGTCACGACGACCGCTACATCGTGAAGCTGGCTTACGAATCGGACGGCGTTATTGTATCTAACGACTTGTACCGCGACCTCCAGGGAGAGAAGCCCGAGTGGAAGCGCTTCATCGAGGAGAGGCTGCTCATGTACTCCTTCGTCAATAACAAGTGAGTCCAGCTTTTATTTGGAAAAGGTCACTGCAGCTTTCTGTAACGGAACTTTTGTAAATGATGGTTTAAATGTGTCCTGGGCAGGTTTATGCCTCCGGATGATCCTCTTGGACGACATGGACCCACTCTGGATAACTTTCTTAGGAAGTTTCCCAAAACCCAGAAAAAACAGCCCTGTCCTTATGGTGAGTAGGATTTACACGAAACCCAAGAGAGACAAAAGAGAGACTTTAGCTCCTACATTGAAAAAAATAATTTAAATGTCAGGTGTGATTAATCCTTTTCAGTATATCCTCTTTTTGACTTTTTTTTCTTTTGATAAAAAAATGAGGAGTGTTGAGATATTGAGGTTACAAATGAGCAACAATGACACTAAAAGATTTTTCTTTCAGGTTTAAAGTCTACAACATTGAAATATAGCATGTATAATATCGATGAGTTATCCAAAAATAAACATTTAAATACATACATTTTGACAAAAAGTTAGACAGAACCTTATAAGGGGCAAATTTATTGTTTTTGGTAACTATATATTGTTTAATAACAAAATTGCATAAAGAAATGTAAAAAGTTTAAAGGTTATGGAAAGAGCAGTAAAGGTTTTGCAGCTTTAGCGATGCATATGCTAATCTTATCAAGCAGATCTCAGTTTAACAGTCTTTGATGAGGAAGCACAGGTCCTAAAACCGTCTGTGTAATAACTCTGGTTCCTCTTTGCGGTGTTATTTGTCGTTCTGTACAAGTCCATTAAAACATAATCCTAAACCTTCAGTGACTTTAAGTAGCTTTTACTTGAATTAGTCAGAGTCTCAACACTTAACAGTGAAAGGCCTCATTACTTTGGAGAAATATAGGGTCTTTTCTGATTGTTATTGGTCCAAATTTGGGCAGAAACTCACAAGATAACTTAATTTTTCCTGACAAGCAATTCACCATATTTAGTTTTATTTTCTTGATGGTTATTGTATTAACCAGTTAAACTTTACTTTGTAGGAAGGAAATGCACTTTTGGGATCAAATGCAAGTACTCACATCCGGAGCGTCCCAAACAGTCGAACCAGACTCTCGCAGATGAGCTTCGGACTTCGCAGAGACGCTCCCCGCCTCACTGTAGCTCTCACCCGGGACAAAGCCTCCTGCTGGTCGAGGACATGGCCAAGAAACTGACTCTAGAAACCGTCTTGTTGAAAAAGGAGCACAATTCAGACGGTTCCTCTCACGTAAAGGGAAGTCACCGCAAGAAGAGTACATCGAAAAAGGAGAAAAGCGTCAAACAAGCTGCGCCGGAGCAGAGTTTGATGCTGGATTGTGAATCCAAAGAGCAGCTAGACTCTGGTTTAGGCTCCATAGGCCCTCAGCCGTTTGAGTTATGGGACCACTATTACGGGGCGGGGTATGGGACTAGCCTATACAACCGTCCTCAAAGCGCACCGTGCAGTTGTTCCTCACATTTACCGCTGTCTCATCACGCTTTTCAACAACATCATGGTCTCACCTGCAACTCGGACATGAGCCCAGCTTACGGTATGTCCCATTACCCCAGCTACAGTGCCTACAGCGGGGGTGTCCCGGCGTACAGCCAGCCCCCGGACTTCCAGCACAGACTCCACAGAACCCTGCAGCAAATGTACTGGTCCGATTCGTCAGACGGGTCACACTGGGAGCCGAGCCAACCCAGTCCGGGCAATAAAGACCAAAGGGAGGTAGTTCGGAAGAAACTGTTGGCCATTTTTAGTGCGCAGTTGGTAGACGCTGCCATGGACTTGAATCCTCACGTGATGGATCCTCAGAGACTGGCAGCAGAGATCCTCATGCTGCAGAGTCAAGGCAGGCTCGTGAGATGAGTCCAGAGCAAAAGACAAAAAACTCTCCTGGAAATCTTTTGTTGCTCTTTGGAAAAACTCTTTAATTGAACTGATGACATTGTTTTAGGAAAGGTTTACGTGATGTTTGTGTCATGTTATTTGTGAAATGGTGTTTTATAATCATTTTGGATTCACCTGCTCTCGGTTATTTGTCCAATCATATTATATGAAATCTATAGCAGGAAAACCTATAGCATTCACTGTTTAAGTGAACCCCTCCCACTGAACACCACAAAACACCAACCTCAAGACACCCTGACCAATCATAACAGGTTATCCAAGAGGAGGCGGGGTTTAAACCAGGCAGAAATGAAACAGTTATACTTGATACATTTATTTTGAAAGAGTTGTTTCCTGTCTGTCACTGGTCATATTCCAGAAAAGTCCTGGACCGTGCCAAACCTGTGTAGTTCAGTGAAGTGGTATCCACTTTGCTGTAAACTACAGTTCAACTGAAAACTGCCTCTGAAACTTAGAGGCTGTGTCCTGTTGATACAAATTGTATCTTCGTTAAATGTTATCTGTAAACGCACATAAGCATGATCTTTGTATTATGATGAAAACTTTGAAAACAGTTTATTATAAGATAAACTTTTAGGATTAATATATTATATACTGTATATTAGTGTTGTAATAATAAAGATCTGTCAAAAATTAAATAGAAGACTTTACATTTAGTGCTTCTTACTCACAGCAAGAAAGTGAGTTCAAAACCCAGTTGACTTTAACATCCTTAGCCAAGTCTGGCCTGTGAGGAGTCTGCATGTCCTCCCTGTGTTACTGTGGGTTCTCTCCGGGTACTCCGGTCCCTCCCACAGCCACATACAGGTATAGGTCTAAAATCTAAAGTGTTCCGAGTGAATCAATGTGAGAGTGTAAATCTAACAAAAAGCTTTTATCAGTGAGTTGTTGCAGTGTTGTTTTATGGCCTGTGACTGGAGCAGGTTTAATGCTTTGAACCTTGTCTCAGAGAAACATTGCAAACTCATTGCATTTCGTGGAAACTAATTCTGGAGGAACTGGAGCTGGAGGGTTTGTAAATCTGTTCACTGTAGCAAACAGGACATGCAAGTTTTTACTGCTGTTGTTCTCTGAGAAAAAAATGCAAAAATCTTATTGAAAACATGCAAATTTTCAAGCAATCAATAATTTATTCCTATAACACCTTACATCAACCACAGATTGACCAAAGTGCTGGACAACATTAACAATAAATAAACATAATTACAAATAAAACACATAAGCAATAAAAACAGCAGTGCCATAAACAGTGTCCTGGTGCTATCATTGTGTCGCTTCTGAACAACTGTAGGTCCAGCAACGTTTGGCATTTTGGACAGATGGAAATACTGTATTTGGGGAATTTGGGGAACTGAATCTTGCTTATATTATGTGTTGTTTTTTTTTTATTTATTTTTTCTTCCTAGGGCGTCACATGAACTCTGGGATATTAGGTTTGTAAATTTATATTGACTCAACTTTGTCAGGGTTTATACTGTTTTCAACAAAATAGGAATTTAATGGTAATTTTCTTTGAAAAGCAAATATTTTCACCTGTTAACAGCATATTTATGTTTCTTTAATAGCCATGACATCTTCCTGTGTGACTTCTTCAAGCCCCCGTGTTTCCTGAGATGACTCAGTGACATTAGCTGTTATATGGATCTTCAGGTTTTATCAGGTTACCCATCTTTCGACTTCTGTATTTTTTATTTTAAATGCAATGACAAACTGTTTTTCTATTTTTCTGTTATCTGACAGATAGTATTTTTATAACCCACACATGAATTAATCTGATGACATCTGTGTTAAACGTAATTTGGAAAACTACTGAACCTTTACTCGTCGGCTAGTTTTTCCTCTGCAGTTTGACTCTTTCAATAAACCATTACGACAATGCCACTAATAAAGAAGCTACAACTCGAGATCTGTTTTTAAACTAATCGAAAGAGGACAACTTGCCACTTTCACTGCGTGACCTTTTGCCAGTAGAGGGCGCAGACCCCTCTACAGACTCTTGTCAATATGATATTCACGGACATCCATTGTTTCCCAGTGGAAACTAAGGAAAAAACATGTCTCTGAAACAGTAGGTCTACAAGGGTCTAGGGTCCAGTGTATCGGCCTATTTCTAAAAGATAGACATGATTCTCCTGACCTCAAAGAACCACCAACATGATTTGGAGAAAATATATTGCTCTGCTATTAACAGAAAAAAAGAGAAAAAGGGCTACCTAACAATGCAAACTTTGGGTGTATTTTGGCGTGAAGAATTCATTACTCTCTTACCCCCACGGTAATATTAGCTCAACAGTTGCCCACATGTCTCGTTATTGTGCCAGGTCTCAGGCCCCGAGCAGAGCCTGCATTTTTGGTGTTTGCATGAGTCATCCTGAGTCAGCTTTACATAATTTCCCACGTTCTCGCTATATTTACAAAACTACCCTGGCTTCTGATTGGTTACAACAGCTCTCTTATGACTCTACATCCTTTACCATTTTGATCATTCTCATTCTCCTGTACTGACCCGTCCTGTACTGAGCTGTCCTGTATGGTCCTGTCCTGTACTGACCTGTCCTGTATGGTCCTGTCCTGTACTGACCCGTCCTGTACTGACCCGTCCTGTACGGTCCTGTCCTGTACTGACCCGTCCTGTACTGACCTGTCCTGTACTGACCCGTCCTGTACTAACCCGTCCTGTATGGTCCTGTCCTGTACTGACCGGTCCTGTACTGACCTGTCCTGTATGGTCCTGTCCTGTACTGACCCGTCCTGTACGGTCCTGTCATGTACGGTCCTGTCCTGTACTGACCCGTCCTGTACGGTCCTGTCATGTACTGACCGGTCCTGTACTGACCGGTCCTGCACTGACCGGTCCTGTATGGTCCTGTCCTGTACTGACCCGTCCTGTACGGTCCTGTCCTGTACGGTCCTGTCCTGTACTGACCCGTCCTGTACGGTCCTGTCCTGTACTGACCGGTATTGTACTGACCGGTCCTGTACTGATCGGTCCTGTCCTGTACGGTCCTGTCCTGTACTGACCGGTCCTGTACGGTCCTGTCCTGTACTGACCGGTATTGTACTGACCGGTCCTGTACTGACCGGTCCTGTCCTGTACGGTCCTGTCCTGTACTGACCGGTCCTGTACGGTCCTGTCCTGTACGGTCCTGTCATGTACTGACCGGTCCTGTACTGACCGGTCCTGTACGGTCCTGTCCTGTACTGACCGGTCCTGTACGGTCCTGACCTGTACTGACCGGTCCTGTACGGTCCTGTCATGTACTGACCGGTCCTGTACTGACCGGTCCTGTACGGTCCTGTCCTGTACTGACCGGTCCTGTACTGACCGGTCCTGCACTGACCGGTCCTGTACGGTCCTGTCCTGCACTGACCTGTCCTGTACTGACCGGTCCTGCACTGACCGGTCCTGTACGGTCCTGTCCTGTACGGTCCTGTCCTGCACTGACCTGTCCTGTACTGACCGGTCCTGCACTGACCGGTCCTGTACTGACCGGTCCTGTATGGTCCTGTCCTGTACTGACCGGTCCTGTACTGACCGGTCCTGTACTGACCGGTCCTGTACGGTCCTGTCCTGTACTGACCGGTCCTGTACCGCGCGCCACAAAGATCCACACACAGGCCACACTAAACAAATACGATCTGAACACGAAGGATTTGACATCTATCGTTAAAGCACATCTCTTTGAAACACATCCAAAAAAACAACAACAAAGAATGTGATGAGTAACGTATGAAAATGAATAATGATGGTAAAAGTGTTAAACGTTGTCTGTGGTAATGTTCTCAGACAGACTTTGTGGTTTGTAGAGTGAGTGAGTGAATTATGTCGTGTTGTCTAAAATATGAAAAAAAAAGGCATCAATCTTTGTCTTTGTTCAGAATCACTGAGTGAAAACCGAGAAGGCATCTGTGTACTTTCCCTGCTGTTGATAATAATTTGTCATGTCACTCTGATGAAGTCCTAATAGTTATGCAGTTTCAGTTTTAGAGCTACCTACATTCAAGAAAATAAAAAATTAACAGAAATTAACAAAAGAATGATGAAAAATAACTTGAGTTTGGAGAATACATGGTGCATAACAGTGTGTTCAACTCATGGGCCATTCACTAATGTTGCCACCCACTCACCGACTGCACACACATGTAGCTAATATTGTTTGCAAATAGCCATTGAGGGCACAGCGGCTCAGTGGTAGAGCGGTTGTCCCTTAACCGGAAGGTTGGTGGTTCGATTCCTGCTCTCCCCACAGTTCATACTGTCGTTGTGTCCTTGGGCAAGACACTTAACCCACCTTGCCTTCAGTGCCACAGCTCTGGGGATGAATGTATGAGAATGTTTGGAGGTTGGAGAGTCCATAGGTGCAAAATAGCTGCCAGGTCTCCACCACCAGTGTGAGACTATGGAGTGAATGAATAATGGACTCTGTAAAGCGCTTTGAGAGCTTTGACAAGCGTTATGTAAATCTAATCCTTTAATATCATTGAAAAAGTTTATTGTGCACACAGCTCAGCAGAGCAAAGCATCTAAAGACATAATCCTAACATTGACCAGGACACTGTCATGCATACCACATCATCAAAATACTCTTGGAACCAGTCTTCTTGGAGCCAACACGAGCAATGGAAGGTTTTTCTAAGAAACTGTATTGTTGTCTCCTGTTCCTTTTTGTGCACAGCTACTGACTGTCATTTGATTGCTGTTTTGTTCTGTTTTTTTCTGTGATTTTTATGTCATTGTCTTTGCGGCGATGGAACATTTTGGAGATGCTTGCTGCGTGACTCGTCCCTGTTGCAGCTCCATATGCAAATACTGCGAGTTTAAAGTGCACTCTTGTCGGGGCCTGTGTGAGCTCCGCGAGGTGAGCTGAGGTTGGGTGTTAAACTATGTCGACTTTGATTTAAGTTTCATCACAGGACAGGTCGGAACGTGTCTATGAAGCAATTAAAAAAACAAAGATGAGCTTCACTTTTATTGTGACTGATTGATTTTTTTAAAGCACTTAAAGGCATTAAGCAAATCCAGAACTGACTCATGTGAACAAATGCTGTTGATTTTTCACATTTACACGTCATGTTTGTATATATAGTCTTTATTTGATTAAGAATCTCTTTCTCAAGAGTGACCTGGCCAAGATGACAGCATTACAAAAGGTTTCTGACAAATACAAGACATTATCAAACAGACTAAAAACTATATTCGACAGTTCAATAGTTACAACAGAGTCCGTTTGTGCAAGTTTCAAAACAGTAACTTTTACCAATCTCATTGATTTCACGCTTCTTTAGGATAGACTTAAATTCTCCTAAAGTCTTTTTGCAGGTCCTTCCATGCTCAGGGGCAGCTACTGAAACGCTGCCCTATCCAACTCCCTTCTGACTCTTTTTCTGAGAATGCAGAGCACACTGTTGTTGGTTTTTACACATGTATGTGCAGAGGTAAGATGGGAGGAGCCCAAGAATATATTTATAAATGAAAGTCATCCAATGAGACCACCTGCAAACGTACAGGGACATAAACTCAGCTGCAGATTAAATGTACAATGGTGAACACGATTTCAACAAAGTACAATGATAAACAGTGTCCAGCTTTTTAAAAAGATGATCAGATGCATTCATAAAAAGGAGATAGTCCAGCAAAGGTAAAAACAAAGCATAAATTAAGCTTTTTCTGGTATAAACAGAGAAACAAGATATGTTTTTAAAAAGGAAACTGAGTTTTAGCTAAATGTTCTCAGAGCAATTGTAATGATTCTCAAATCTTTAACACATTTAATGTTTTCAAGAAAAGGTTTCAAAGAAGTTACTATCTACTAAAGAGATTACTGTGAAATCCTTGTGTATGATCCATCACTCCTTAGGCCTCACACACATCCTAAATGAGATATGTTCAAATAGAACAGTACCCATTGTTTTAAGCAGTATTTTAGTTAAAACCTTGTAAATGGCATGGACAAGTGTGGCATTAATTAAGGTAAATCAATTAAAGGATCTCATCAAAGTCTTTTGGACAGTATTTATAAGCTTCTAGAAATAACATTATAGTTTTATGATTTACTGTCTTTACTCTTTTGAGTGAAACATGCTAAAACATCTAACCAACTTCGTGTGGGGCCTACAGCGAGAAATGACTCCTCCTGGTGGAAGGAAAGTATAACTACAGTTACAGTTCAGACCGGAAGACAGTATTTAAAAACTGCAGAAGTAAAACACAATTATAACAGGGCTCAGGTTTTTCTTTCCTTTCTTTTCCTAGAATTCCATAATGTATGTATTTATTCAGAAAATGTTAATTAAACCATTCAGTGAATCTGAGTCTGGCTTTTGAGTAGTAGTTTATTTTATTTATTTATTTTTCTTTTATTGTATGAATTTACTGTATTTCACTCTAAGTAAAATACAGCGAAACAAAGCCACAATTGTTTTCAAAATGTTGTTAAAATGTTTTTAAATATATTTTATGTTAATCACCTTGAGTTGCATTGAAATGTATAAAAAGTGCCATATAAATAAAGTTTGATTGACTGAAAACTTAAAATACAAAGTTATTTCAGTTTCAGCCGAGAAATTGCCAGACTCGTCACAAAACTCCATTACCCATAAGTCTTAGAGGTGTCGCGCAGTCTCAGTAGGCGTCAGTTTTGTTGTCTTAACCCAGTTTCGGTGTCCTCTCGGCTCTGTTGGAGCTCGCAAAACCCGTCGCAGTTATGTAGCGCTCAGTGCAAAGACCTTCGTCTTTTTGTGGCCGCTACCGTTTGCTAATGCCACTATTTGTCTTGTGTTTGGCGGCTTTTTCTTAAACAATCTGCGGCTACGTCTTGAGACAAGCTAACCGCAGCTAGCCGCCGCCACACGCTACAAACAAGCCGTGAGTTTGCGATGTACAGCTGCTGTTTGTGTTTCTCTTTTCTAGCCTCGCCGTCTCTGTGAACCACCAGGGGGCTTTCAAAGCTGTAATTCTACCCCAGAGGAGAAAGTAGACGCCGTTATTTGGCCTCCTTATGCCGGTCTGCGTTTAAGATGTGGCAAAGTGTGGGGCTCACGGTGCTGGTCATTGTGGCCACTCTTGTTTGTGCGCTGCTCTTCATGCTTTTCGGTGAGTTCAACTCAAACTGTTGTCTTTAACCAGGGTAAGATGACTGTGTGCTTGGGTTTGCAATTGTAAAGTGTATCTAGTGAGAAATGGCTATTATTGGGTAAGTTTGGGTAGGTTAAGTACTTTTAATATTAAGTGTATTAAATGTCGATGACCAGTGAGTTTCTTTTGGAGTTGTGAGGTTTTCTATTTTTACCTTCCACAGAGGAGGAGTCTCGTCTCATGTTTGTCTTAAAGCCCACTCACTGCAGACCAGTGCTCAGTCTCGTGTATTTATATCACCTTCTAACAAATCACTTTATGCTTAGCTTTAAAAGAAATATGCAATTCCTCACATATACTGTTCTGGCTCGTATTTTTAGTTTTTATGAAAATATATATACTTCTACATCCTGTTGACCATGTTTTTAAGATGAATAGATACATTTTCTTAATGTACCTGATATTATTTCAAAACTGTATTTTATTGAAGAGTTGTATAACTCAAGATAATTTTCTACTCAGACATGATTTAACATCAAGAACAGCCAATACCACAACTGGTTTATTTGTTTTACATTGTTTTTATGATTGGATTAAAATGTTTTATGATTTTAGGTTAATTTAAATGTAAACATGCCTTTAATTGTCCGGACCTGGTCTAAGACTGGACTAACTCTGTCTCCTTCAAAACCTGACCTCCACGAGTCTGGACCTGGTCTAAGTCCGGTCTAACTCTGTCTCCTTCACAAACACTGACCTCCGTGAGTCGACCTGGTCTAAGACTGGACTAACTCTGTCTCCTTCACAAACACTGACCTCCACGAGTCGACCTGGTCTAAGACTGGACTAACTCTGTCTCCTTCAAAACCTGACCTCCACGAGTTTGGACCTGGTCTAAGACTGGACTAACTCTGTCTCCTTCAAAACCTGACCTCCACGAGTCTGGACCTGGTCTAAGACTGGACTAACTCTGTCTCCTTCAAAACCTGACCTCCACGAGTTTGGACCTGGTCTAAGACTGGACTAACTCTGTCTCCTTCAAACACTGACCTCCGTGAGTCTGGACCTGGTCTAAGACTGGACTAACTCTGTCTCCTTCAAACACTGACCTCTGAGTCTGGACCTGGTCTAAGACTGGACTAACTCTGTCTCCTTCAAAACCTGACCTCCACGAGTCTGGACCTGGTCTAAGACCGGACTAACTCTGTCTCCTTCACAAACACTGACCTCCGTGAGTCTGGACCTGGTCTAAGTCCGGTCTAACTCTGTCTCCTTCACAAACACTGACCTCCGTGAGTCTGGACCTGGTCTAAGACTGGACTAACTCTGCCTTTGCTCCTCATCATCTGACCCCATTATTCACTATATTTATTTGTGAGGCTTTGACTTATATTATATAAATATTCTTAAATGCAGTGCTTTTCTTAAACACAAAACAATCATAAACACGTCACTGAAACTGAAATATTCCACGGACTCTGCTTCAAACAACACTTTCCTGTTGTTTAATTTCTACGTTCTGTTCTGTTTGTGTGTCGTGTTTCTACCTGTCCTGGCTGCACCTATGGCACACACTCTGTCCGTCCTGGGAGTGGTCCTCTCTGAGGCGTTTCTTTTTTCCCCTAATGTCCATTCAAAGCTCTGTTTAAACTTGTGTCTTGTTTTGGAAAACGAGCTCTGAACCTTTAACGTTTTTGGTGGTGTTTTGTGAACCTCTTCTCTTTTTCTCAGGTTGGTATGTGGTGTGGCAGCTCTTCTTGTCAAAGTTCAAGTTCCTGCGTGAACTGGTGGGCGACGCCTCCACCCCTCAGGCTGAGACCCAGCCGTCCGAACCCGAGCCAGAGCGCCAAACCAACGCCGCCACGAGGAGCCGGCCCAAGAGCGCTCGCCAAAGACTCGCCTCTTAGGAAGACTTTAGCGCCTGAGATACATCCTGCTGCGGTGGGCTGCCAGGGTCTGTGTGTGGACACTTTAAACTGACCAGGCCTCGGTCCTGGTTCAAAAGGGAAAAGCCATTTACGTGTGTCTGTCCATTCCTTCCTGTAACGTTGGCTTATTAACAGTCACCAAACTCTTCCTGCCACTGACGCAGAGCAGTAACCTGTCTCTTTAAGGGCCTTTTACACTGAACACATCTCTTTTTAAATGTTTTGACAGCTGCTTGCCACTAATGTCACAAACATATATATTTTTTGATATTTTAGACTTTAATCCTATATCATCTACACATAAAAATAACAGAGTCTTTGAGAAAAATGTTGACGTTAAATGCTATAGGTTTTGAATGACAACATTGTGATAGACCACAGTTGAGTAATGTCTAGTGCAGACGTAGGACCGTTTGGTAGCTGCAGCCTTGTTTGACTAAGATATGTGCCAGTAAGTATTTGCCAAACAGTTTGAAACATATTGCTAAACACAATCATTTTAATACAAGATGGAAGGCAAAACACAAAATGGCTGCTTTTCCTCAAACAAACCTGGTCTTGTACTTGTTATAGACCGTGGATGTAAAATAAGACTGTCCCGGCTTAGTTTTGCCAATTCTACCAATGGTTCTTTTGAGAAATTGTAGGAAAACCATCTGATGTGGTATTAAAAAAATACGCCTGTTGACTGGGTTATGTTGACCTCACTGCACTGGTCCACCTTTGAGCTCATTGGTCAGACTTGATCCCACATGACGCGACAGAAGTTGGTAAAAACAAACTGGTGCGTCCTTTCTATGTGCCTCACAACATGGAGGAAAAAAACACCTTCTGCTTCTGTTGCAAACTGAGCCAAAGTAGGACAAACCGTACTCGATAACTGTAGAAACGAGGCTCGGGATGTAGTGTAGTTTCGAAAAGGCTTTCTGTTTAATGCTTAAAAGTGTTCAGTGTGAAAGACCCTTTACACAAGGCCCTTTTATTTCTTTCACTGACATTGTTTTATGGCTTATCTTTTTAGCTGACATAATTTAAAAGTCTGTCTACAACATTTCAACACAAACTGAAAAAGTGCAATGCTGACTTTGTTATTTCTTGCACACTTTATTCGTTTACCATCCATTAACTACCTTTTGTGACAAAAGAAGACCGATGACATGGCCTCATTCCAGGAAACCTCTCTCCTTTTGAGTCGATACTTGAAGAGTCGGGAGAATGATGAAGAGAATGGACTGTGTTATGGTTGAGTTGAAGTTAAAACGCACCTGAGCGGGGTTTTCTGTGTTTCCCGTGTTCCCTGTGCCCTGGGCCAAGTCCACACGAAGACTCAACTTTAAATGTGAGAACAGTCACTTATAATCTTACTAACCCAACATTTCAACATCGTTTTTCAAAATAATGACTTTCTACTCCGGAAGTTTGTCTTTAAAAGGCATGACTTGGTGTTTTTTTTTCAAAATAAAAGCAGCACTATGTAACTTTTTTAGACCCAGTAATTAAGACAGATCTGCACGGCTGTAAACCCACACAGGACTGTTGTAGCTGCATTACTTCTATATTTTAATGTGTAGCTCAGTCTTTTTGTGAATATCTAAAGCCAGGCACAAGTTTTTTTTTTTTTTTTTTTTTTTTTTTTTACAAAAGAGGGCTTGTTTACACATTAATGGATCCTAAGAGGAAAACGCTTTGTCGTTGTTCACGCTGCTTAATGTCAGGCAATAAATTTAAAAGTTCTTGAACACTAAATATTTCCATGGATTAGGAGTTAGCTTGACTTTTAAAAGTTACATGGTGTTGTTTTGGACCTTTTATTAGTAACTGTTCACACTAAGTCATCGTTCTGAGACATGTTACTATAAATAAGTCTAGTTTATCGTCTTGATAGTTTGTCTTGTCTGGTCATTTTGTCACATTTGGAAAAAGAGTACATTTTGAGTCAAAAGTCATTATTTTAAAAACGTAGCATAAACTTTATTGTTCCACAGAAGAAATTGCTCAAGATAATTTATTACATGTATTAAAAGGCTTTTCAAAGTGAAGGTTTGAACACATTTATAAACAGGCCGAGCTCATTGTTTCATTTTTTTTTGAGCATTAAACAGTTTTGCTTTGCTCGGAGAACTAAGAACCACTTTATAAGTTGTTTTACAGCTGCTAATATTCATTTTATTGTGATCTGACACTTGTTTTTAGCTCTGAAGTTAAATTTCAGTTTTGTTTTTTACATCGGTGTGTTAGTGTGGACATGGCCTCGGTCTGAAAAAGCATCACTGTTCGTCCCGTCGCCTAAGGGCCACTGTTTTATCTCAGCTCCCTCCAGGTTCAACCACGACCTCAGACGAGCCCCTTTTATCTGCAGCGTTTTATTTCTCTTTCTTTTGGAAACGAAGCAAAACTAGCTCTAAATAAATCAACTCTGAGTAACGTCATACATTGTTTGTTTTTTTGGGAGCCTGGTGATCGAGACGAAGAGTTAACTTAAGAGTGTTCTGTGTCATGTTTTTATATATGGGGTTACTTTTGGTTTGTACAGTTGGGCTTTATTTTGAAGCATATATTTTTTATAGTTTAATAAGGTTTTAGGATTTGTCAATTAAAAAGTTTTTAATAATTTAGTTTTTAGTTTTCTAAAACAAATATTCGTCCATAAACAAAAAACTATAAGGTCCACAATAATTCAAGAATCAAAACATAACATAAAACATAGGGATTACTTTTAACCTGTAACACTAGATGGCAGTAGAGCTCTGATTGAAAAGGTTAGTTAAAAAGTCAAGGGTTTAATCCAGGTTTAGTTTGGTTTATTCAGTTTCCCTGCAGCTTCTCTTTGAGAGAACCATGAAGTAAGACATTTTCAACAAAGCTTGAGAACAATAACAGCTCACATAAGAAGAAAGTTTGAGTGTTTGGGGACTGTTGTCTCTGGAGCTAAATATGTTTAGTGCCACTGTCACGTTAATCAGAGAAAAGGCCTCCCTGTTTAGAGAAGCAGACAGGAGCACTGACACAGAGACTAAATCCTGTTCAGCTGTAAATGTGGATCTGCTGCAGGAGCTTGTTCTGGGATCAGTTCTGAGTTTGTATAAATGATGAACGAAGTCGTCAGCCGTTAGCGACAGAACACAGTCATCTCAGTCACAATAATTCTTAACTGTGTATCCTTGATGTAAAAAGGCTTTCTGGTCTCAATGGAGACCTCTCGACATCCATTTTCCCTGTAACCCACCAGAATCCACGACACCGGCTCCAAAGGAACAAACCTCTGCAGTAAACTGACTTTCAGTAAAGGAGGTTAAAAGCTGCAGATCCTTCACAGGAAACGTCTGTGGTGAGACGAGGAAATGACATTGGTTTTGAAAGCTCTGTACATGTGTTCCTGGAGTTCACACACGTCCTGGAAAACCTGGAAAATCTTTATGATCACCACACAGTCACAAACCAAGACTGAGACTGAGGAGGAAGACTTCCTCATCAACTAGAACCTGGCAGTAAAGCTCCTCTCCTGTAAACCTTTTCTTTAAACCTTTCTTTTTTAGTTAAAGCTGTTCTATGCCAGCCATTAGTTTAGATTACCAGGAGATCCTTAATTTTACTCATATTTCCATTTTATTAACTTGCTAATGTCATTATTGTTCATTGCTCATTTTTTGTTTGACTGAACAAGTCAAGATGGCCACCTACCCAAAGCTGGGGTCTGCTCGAAATGTAAAAATATTTTTTCCTTCTCAATGTTGCAAAGTCTCTTTGAATCTGAACTAATCATTATGTTCTAGACCGGCTCTTATTGCACAGCCTCATGAGACACAAATACATTCAAGTGAAACTGAATTTAAAATGATCCTGGGGAACAATCCAAACACAGTCCGGTCTTAGACCAAAGCCAAAGAGGTTAGTGTTTAGTGAAGGAGTTTAAAAAAGAATTATACTGACAAAAATGATCTGAGAGCTCAATGTCCAGGACCGAGATGAGATTAAGTAAAAGTGAGAGATGCTCTTAATGGTTAAAAAAAACAACTTTGCTGCAGATTGTTTAAATTATTCATTTATTCATATTTTATTTTTTAATTTTTTTTGATTGAATGAGTGAATGTCACCTGATCCAGAGCCGAAAATGTCACATGTTCTTGCCTTCAGCCCTGAGGACAGTGCGTTTCCCATGACCTCTGACCTGTGTGTGTTTGCAGGTGAACAGCTGATGTTTTGCCCCCCCCTTTGAGCCCACACCTGTTTTCTGTTTCTCGCTCCTGGACCAGACAGTACCTCACTCTCTCCGGGAGCCAGCCGTCGCTCAGGGGGATTTGGAAAAACGTCTCTTCAGCGTTTGAGCGCCTGCTGCACCTTCTGCACTTGTGCAATTGTGGTGAACCCCAACGCTGCAATTTACGAGTTTGTTTTCGCCTTGTGCCTCTGGATGACGGACTCACGCTGAGGCTACTGTGCAGACACAAGGGTTCAGCGGGTTCATTACTCTGTGGTGTTACAAGAGAATAAATCTGATGCACTGTCCACATGAAGGCAGGTTTCAGTGAAAAAAAGCTTTATGTCTCAGTATTTTAGGTTTAATTTTGAGTTTCAGTGAAGAACGTTGTGTCACATCTCGTCAAACGCGCATTAGTCGTTCCTCACGACCTCTAAAGGTTGACCTCTGAGGTGAAAGTATGTAACGGCTGGGATCAGAGGCTCAGGCCAGATTATTCTTCATGTCGCTGTTGGAACATTAGACATGACACGCATTAGAGAATAATGAGGGGCAGTGCTGTAGGTGTACTGGAGCTGTCGGGACAAAGATAAAAACACTGGCTCTGCTTCAAAGTGGAGGGAATTAGTTGCTGCAGAAGCTTTGGAGTAAACAGTAAACCATCTGGAGTTAAAAAGACTCCATGTCGAGATGAGAGTACGATACATGAGTTTGTAAGAAATGGTACAATGTGACTAAAGTTAGACTTCTTTTCACCTTCAGAGCAAAAAATGTATTATTATTATAATTTTTTTATTATTATTGTTATTATTATTGTTATTATTATTATTATTATTATTATTATTATTATTATTATTATTATTATTATTACTACTATTATTACTTCAGACTAGTGTTGTCAAAAATATCAAACGATACTCATTTCCATAAAGTTTCGATACCAGCTGAGCTTTGGATTTTACTTGAAAATAAAATAGTTTATTTATTTATTTATTTTTTTACTTGCACTATTGGTTTCTGAGTGTATGACAATATGAGAGGCTTTTGAACAAGTGCACTACCTCAGGGGTCTTCAAAAGGCGGACCACGATCTGGACCGCAAGACATTATTCATAATTACAAGCGCATTGTGTAAAACATGTTTTTGAACAGGCACTTCCAGGACAGCTACGTCTACACGCGCGGGTCCTCAGGCTATGTTTACGGAGAGAGCAGCGGGAAATGTAACATGTTAGCGTAGCCTGATAATGAGTTAGAAACGACTACAACAGCCCTTTATCCTCCAATGAATCTATAACTGAACCAGGACTGGACAGTTTTTATGTCGGGATTTAAGAGACTCTAGCTCGGAGAAAAGTGAGGACGTCGAATGTGGTGAGTTGTACATTTGTCTGTCAACTTCTTTATTCTATCGTAGGTTAAGTATTGACTCCTTTGTCGCATATTTGACATCATTTACAAACAGCGTGAGTAATTAGCTCACGCTATTCACGATCATTTGAACCTAACACACGTTCATTTGAACACAACACACGTTCATTTGAACACAACACACGTTCATTTGAACACAACACACGTTCATTTGAACACAACACACGTTCATTTGAACACAACACACGTTCATTTGAACACAACACACGTTCATTTGAACACAACACACGTTCATTTGAACACAACACACGTTCATTTGAACACAACACACGTTCATTTGAACACAACACACGTTCATTTGAACACAACACACGTTCATTTGAACCTAACACACGTTCATTTAAACCTAACACACGTTCATTTAAACACAACACACGTTCATTTGAACCCAACACACGTTCATTTGAACACAACACACGTTCATTTGAACACAACACATGTTCATTTGAACCCAACACATGTTCATTTGAACACAACACACTTTCATTTGAACACAACACACGTTCATTTGAACACAACACACGTTCATTTGAACACAACACAAGTTCATTTGAACACAACACACGTTCATTTGAACACAACACAAGTTCATTTGAACACAACACATGTTCATTTTGCTGATTAAAAACAGAAAAGGTGTAAAGGAGGGTTTGGAGATGAGTGACAAAGGTTAAGTCTTCCTTAAGTTGTGTCAGTTTCTGTCTGAATCCTAAATCCTGTTTCAGAACTAATCATAAGCATTTTAAATAAAATGTTATCCCACACAGAGAAAACACAGGAAATAAATATTTCTACTCTAAATTTTGAAAATATTTAAAAATGAACCTGTAAATTAAACAATAACAGTTAATTATTAGCAACAGCTAATGCTAAAGAAATGCTCAGTGCATTTTCCCTTGTTCCTGTTGTTTTCAGAGGAATGACAATAGAAAGAGATCAATTATGACTGCATCATTGTCATATTTGTTTAACAAATATGTTTTGGCTTGAATTGATGATTTTGTATTTAAAATGTTCTCACACATAAATGGAGTACTAGGCATTATCTGCAGGATTCCAGGCTGTTGTCAATAAACCACTGAGCTGTCCTGAGCTGTAGCCTCTTTTGATTTTGTAGTTTTTTCCTTTTGTCTGTGAGCTGTGTTGGTGAAAGCTAAACACTCAAACATCCTTCTCATGTAAACAAAGGATAAAATAGAGAAAACGGTAGATTATGTACATTCATCTCCATATTGTTTAAGAGGCTGTAGGTGTGGAATAAGACCCCTGCACTACCTCTAGATATATTTGTTAATGTAAAATATACCTCACTGCCATGTTCTATCTAGACATGTTATATTTATTTTTAAATAAAAAAAATTATTATAATATTGACAGTTGTTTTCTTTTTGGTATCGAAAATGGTATTAATATTCATATTTTTGAAGGTATCGTATTGAAGTTAGAAATTTCAATATCGTGACAATACTACTTCAGACTTACAAAACCAGAGGTGAGTAGATTAAAGCATAGTCTTTGCTCAAGTGACTTTACTGTTACTGCTGTTAAAATAAAGTGACGAGACAAGAAAAGGTTGTAAAGAAGCATCAGGATGCAGGTTACATTTCCTTCTTTCAAACCTTTTCTTGAATGTCCTGAGAGACTGGGAACCTCCACAGACATGTAAAGGAGATTTTAATATCTGTGCTTTGTTTTGTATTGCATCGTGGAACTGTACTGTCTCTGTGTTTTGACCCACAGCTCCTGAGGTCAGCAGAGGGAAGACCGACCCAGTAAATCCAGAGCTTTGCTTTTGGACTCCTTAAATAAACCAATAATGTTGTGCGGATCCATCTGCTTCACTCTTCCCTCACTGTGAACAAGACTGATTAACTTGTATCTATCCGACCGCACACATATCTTTGAACTAAATGAACTCCAGGTGATTCAGGTCAGGTTAGTCAACACAGTTTTAGATCAACAGGGAGATTGACCATTGGTTTTATGAATCGCAGACTTTTTGTGGCGTAGAATGAAGCAGATCAGAGCAGGCTTCTTGTGTTTTATCACCAGTTATTTATTTTTCCTGGCTCGGTGGAATGAAAGCACGCTGGCACGATGGTTAGCACTGTCGCCTCACAGAAAGAGGTCTGGGTACTCATCCAACATCAAAACATGCCGATAGTCTCCAGTTAGTGACATGACCGGGGAACCTGGGAGCCCCCTGGTGGCTGCTGCCGAAAATGAACTTCCCCACAGGGATAATAAAGGAACATAATAAATACACAAGCACTTTTACAAACAAGCCCTTCATTAAATACTAAAATAATATAATATAATAAAATAATACCCAAAGAGTGATGTTCCGGTGAAAAAACAATTGTGATTTATGGACTGTGGTAGCACCATTGAGGCCCAACAGTGAATGTAAAATATCTTTAAAGTGTTGTTCTGCTTTTATTGATAGTATTTTAACCTTTTACAGAGGCTCGAAAAAATACTTTTTCAAAGTTTCAAATTTGTAGTGCAGTATAATAATCCTAAAGCACTGTTCTGTATAATCTACAAATGCCAGTTTAGTTTGGTTTAGTTTGTCTTACTCCAGCTGCGACATTTTAAAATGTGAGAATAAAATACCACAAAAGAGGCGGGTCATTGTTTGAGGAAGTCTTTACTTGGTGGACATTAACAGGATTTACAGACAGATCCACCGTGGCACCAGCAGTAGGACACAGTTTACAGCTTCAACACCAACAGACGCACATCTCATAAGGTGCTTCAGAAAAACACAACAGGAATGTCATGAAAAAAAAACACAAAGCCTTACAAAGACATCTACACAGACTGCATCTACACATATATAACCCATGGCATTATTAATATAAAACAGTCTAAACAAAATAGAGCAGATATTTACAGAACGGAGATGAGACTATGTACAACATTGAAGGCTTATTATGAGACAATATATATATAAATGTTAATATAAGTACTCAAATGTGTCCATAATAGAAATGTGTTTGTCTATTTAATAAAAAGCAGACTAGATTTAGAAGTGTTTTTTACGAAAGAGACAAAGGCTTTTCTTATTTATCGACAGATGCATTTAAATTCAGGATTTTTTGTTTCATGTAAATGAAGTATATACAGGGTTCCTATTGAGGCTTTTCTCATCCATCTGTGACATCTGAGTACGTGATTAGAAAAATGAGTAAAGAGTAAAGAGGGAAATAGAATAATATAATAAAATAATCATACTAAATATCTCTTTGTTCAAACTCTGTCAGGATTCATTCTATATTAACGCTGAAAAAAAAACACATGCTTTATAGTTTACCAATATAATATCCATATTTCATTTGACTTTAATAACATTTAACATATATAATAAATTATATAATTATTAGTTCAGGTTAACAAGTAAAATATTTGTTAAATAAATTGTGGCAGATTTTTTTTATTATTTAAAAACAAAAAAGAAACGTGGATAAGGGACACTATTAACTTAGGCTGGAGACTTTTCAGATCTAAAAATAAAATTGTAGCATTTAAAAAAAAAATCAATTTATTTGAAAAATGCTCCATCTAGTATTTCTTCAATCAGCCGTACGCTCCACCATCGAGCAGACGGAGGCACAGCGGCTGAGTGACTGACGGGATCAGGTCCTGTGTCGGCCGCAGGGGTTCTCATGAGGCCGGTGTTATGCATGAAAAGGTGAGCTCGTGAATCTAACGGGTCGTGTCAGGGGAAAATATGAAGCCTCCTTTATTAAAGCTGCTCATTCTATCAGAGTGGTCCACTTCCCAAAAGGTGGAGCTAAACACTGCAGTCTGTCAAACAAAAACCAGAAGCAAAAATAAAACTTAATGTTTTTTTAAATGATGCTAGCTTTTAATAGCAACAGCTGTTTTGGCTTTTAAACAGTGTCAGCGTTGCTTTGGGAATTAAAAACTGTATTTTCTGTCTATGGTGCTTTAAACTTGCATTAAAATGAAGCTTCCGAAACATAAAGGTTTAGAAAGCTGGGAATAAACTAGAAACAATCTTCTTTTACGGTTAACTACAGTAGTCGACAGTTGTCCCTCCAGGTTCTCTCAGCACTAACAAGGATTTACGCTCTTTTTGTATCGACGTTTTTTAAGTTCACATAAATGTTCCATAGTTAATGAATTTGGGAATGTATGTCTCTAAGTGTTAGCCCTGCGAAAATAAAAATCAATCAAACTTTCATAAATGTCAATACTCCACAGGAACCCTGTATATATGTTTAAGTTACATTATTTTGCATCAAAGCCAAACAAATCAAAAAACTGCATTGATCAGGAAGTGGCCATTTGCAGTAACTGTTCCTTGAACTGCTGCGAGTGATGGGACAGGTCCGTGACTCGGTCCACCATTTCCTGAATCGCCGCCGTGTTCGGGTAATTCAGAGCAGCCGTTTTTGTGGCTCCTACCACCGTTTTCAACAAATCACACAGGACGTTACTGGAGTTCATGACGCGGTTGGCCACTTCGGGAGCGGACGCTTGGCGGGACAGAGTGTCTCCGATGAAGACCAGTTTGTGAGCGCTCAGGATGACGAATTTACTGTGAGCTACGAAGATTCGAGGAGGCTGTCCGGCGCTGACGCAGCCGAAAAAGGCGTCCATGGCACTAAGCAGCGTGACGAAATGCTGCTCGCACTGCTCGGAGTAGAAGACGAGGAGCTGGCGGTCCCGGGCAGAGAGCTGGGGGGACGTGGGTTCGGGCTGAGAGGCGGGGGTCCGCCCCGAACGCTGGTGAGAGATCCACTGGGAAATGTCGTTCTCCACTGGTTTGCTCACTTCCTGTTCCAGCTTCTTGAACTGGTTTATCTGTGGACAACAGCACGAGTCACATTAGTCGAAGAATCAGCATAGTTTTGTCTCTGGACAGATAATCGTGTAAAAACAATTAAATCGATTTGCTTAGTTGGCATAAACAGAACATGATTAAACTTGCTATGATTACACTGGGTCTTGTAAAGCTGTGTTGAGGCTAATATTTGCACAATGTACTCTCTGTGTCAGATTATTGCTGTTCAAATCACTGAGACACAGATTTATTTCCAGGATGGACCAATGCAGAGTTTTATTTTGATTTGGAAACAGCAGGCAAGAAGTGACCAAAAGTGTGGATTTTCTAACGGCATAAAGCAAATGTGCATCTACTACCAAGTGGGTCACAATAAAGTGAAGTACTATTTTGTTTGGCTTCTTTGGTGGAGATCAGCCGCTAACCTGATGCAGCGCTCTTACAAGTGAAGGGAGTTTGTGTTATGCATTAGATTTTATTTGTTTGAAAGAGCTCAGTATGAAATAGAAATCTTTGGGCAAACAGGACCTGACTCTACCTTTAGATACACATACCTCACAATTTAGCACAACACCACCTATGTTTCCACAAATACACACTGTTTTCTCATTTAAGTATTGCACATCCAGTTTGAATTTATCTTTAATCTCTTCTCGTGACCCAGTTCTTGCTGTTGGCTGCTTTAATTGTTTTATTTCCCCCTTGAGGCGTCTATAAAACCTTTATTTGAGAAAAACAGTAGCCCAGTTGCAAAGTTCTAATTCTCATTTACGATGCTCACAAACTATTTTTGGCGGCGACACAACACATTTTCCACTTTGGATATTTGTACAGTGTGGAAAAGAAGAAAAAGTCCATCTCTAATGGGTTCAAATTTTGATGATCTTTTCGCATCCTAATGGGAATAAAGTAAAGGCCTCACCTGTTCTTGACCCAACTGCACTTGATTTTGTTTGATGA
The DNA here is from genome assembly GCA_024349245.1 of Neodontobutis hainanensis. NCBI lineage: Eukaryota > Metazoa > Chordata > Actinopteri > Gobiiformes > Odontobutidae > Neodontobutis > Neodontobutis hainanensis. Next base: position 1,422,170 of record JALDNG010000114.1, read on the forward strand.
TGTTTTCTTTCTCCAGTAACTCTTTCTGTTGACGTTCAAAGTCTTCTTTGCCCTAAAACAAAAACACAGGTTAGAACAGGCACGAAACAAGACACAAGAGATAATAGATTATATTTCACAGGGTTATGTCAGGAATATTAAAAAAACTTGAAACTGAAATATAATGCTGGGTTTCTTAAGCCTTTTTCCTCTGAAACCTGTTTAAACCCAGTAACATTGAAGGGAAGTCTACAGTCAAGTCAATACTTGAATCTTGTTTTGTTGAATAGATGGATAAAAGTGGTTCAATGCAAGATGCAAGGAAAAAACTAGAGCAAAGATGAGCTGTGTGTCCATGGCAGCCGACGTGTGCTGTCAGTGAGGAGGTAGTTCTATTTGTACGAGCATTAAGGCTATAGCTGCTGATGGCTTCAAGCTACAAGTCACAGGAGAATTAAAATATGTTCGGCATAACAGTCTTAAACATCCAGCGACTGCCGTGGCTTAAATGCTCCTGTAAACAAAGCAGCTGAATAGAAAAGACTTTGCTGAACATATACAGCATAACATACATTCTGCTCCAGCTAATGGTAAACAACACAGACACCAACTTATTCTAGTTGATTAACAGGAAATGTTTTTTTCTAAATAAGCTGTTTGTGGGAGAATCTCAAGAGAGAACTCTACAAAAATCAATGGCTGTAATATGGCAGTGTGCTATAGACCTGACACTGTGGTTTTCAATAACATACAGTCTCTGGTGTAAAAAAAGTATTGTACCTGGAGATGGACATAGTCGTAGTCCTCCATCCAGCTCTTCACGCACTTTTCGCTGTGGTTCATGTTGGCCTTATCCTGACTGGACGACACCGGGAAAGGTTTGGTGAAGTTGTTGATGTCCGTGGGAGGTGAGCTCAAAGTGGAAGGGATCAGATTTTCCTCTGGGGTCCCGTCCAAGTGCAACCTCCGGAAGAGTAATTCTCCGTTGGTGCTAATTGTTGAGGTGAGCTGCTTTGCGTCATCGGGAAGAGTCCGGGAAACCATCAGAAATCGGTCCACGTCGTCGCTTTTGTGGTGATGCTTTCCCGAATTCGAAGAAGCAACCAGTGCATTTAGAGCCCACCCGCTGTTGTCTAAGGCTTGATAGATCTGGAGTAGAATCTGTTGGGAGTCTTCGAGGCGTCCCAGTTGTCTTCTGAGTTTACTGTGGAGGCTGCAGTCAGACAAAGCTGTAGCGTTAGCCGTGGTGCCTCTTCCGAACACGATAAAGTCTCCGACAGCGGCACGGACTCGGTCGAGGATGGTGCGTACGTCGTTAGCGTGGCGCTCCATAAAAGCAAAAGTCCTCCAGTGGGGAGAAGCTGCCATCGAATGCAATGCACCGACTGAGACCTCAACGCTTTGCTGTAAGCGGTAAACCCTCTGCAAAGCGGTATCCAAGTCCAAAACGAGGCGTCCTTCAAGGCTTGACCCAGTGGAAGACGAGGACGTGGACATGCTGCTACGTGTGCTGCCTGTGCTCGAGAAAGAAAGTCGATTTACGCCATCGGTAACGTCCGCTACTGCACGAGTGTCTTGGACCGGGATGTCGTAGACCCCTTTGCTATCGCAGGGAGAGGCTCTGCTCTGGACACCTCGGGGGATGTCGTAAATGTCCGATTGAGGGCTAACCACGGGGTTAAACGCAGGCGGAGGAACGTCGTAAATTCCCTCGTTGCCGTTTTGTTGCACGTGGGAGGCGGGTTCGGCGCTGGGAGGGTAGTCGTAGTGGGACTGGGAGGAGATCTGAGTGGGTTTGGTCAAAGCTGGAGGTGGAATGTCGTAGATGCCCTCGGGTTTGTGTTTGAGAGGTTGAGGGAAGTCGTAGTTGGCCTCCTGGTGGCTGGGGGTGGTTCTGCACGGCGGCACTGAGTAAACCTGGAAACAAGGACGATTTGATTTAGTGAAGTGATGATTAGTCAAATAAAGTAGTCATCACTGGGCAAGAGGATTTAATTAGGGTTACTTTCATAAGCAGATATTTCTATCTCCTTTCACACAAAAGCAACAAGACAGAGACATAGATAGATAAATGCCACAACATAAATGTTTGTGAAGGTTCTCAGTCACCCAGGACATCTTGAAGAAAAGATTAAAGCAAAAGCATCAGTTTAAATCAGTTGAAGACGTTCCGTCTCTAATTCCAAGAGACTGAATCATTTCTGAGTTCAACTGGTAAGAGCTGAGCTGTATCTCTAGTGGGAGGAGTTTGACCTCAAACCAAACCTGATGGACCAGGCTGTTCTAGAAAGCTCTGAAAGGACCAGTGTGACTCCTACTGTGAGAGTCGTTAGTGACACTGCTCCATTCAGGTTTGTTGTTCTAGAGAGAAATGGTTCTGATTTAGTTTTTATAACACTGTTATAAATACTAGGCAACATGAATCTGAGGCCACCTCCTCTGTTCAGAGAGGGCTAAAATAACACATTCAGAATTGTCAGGCTTTGATGTAGAAATGACAAAGTTGAACTGCTTTTAGGCATTATATTGGCATAAAAGTAAACATAAGCTTTTTAAGTTCACAACTGCTTATTAGTCTAAAATCTCACTACCGGGGCTGCCATTGTTGTTTATGTTGTTACTACATTTACAGAAAACAACAGAAAGCAATGAGCATTAGCGAATACAATATACATAGAACAAAGGGTGGAAACATAAAGTAAGAGATGTCTATTAAAAGTGTGGGTGTAGTCTTATATTTATGTTATGAACCACATACACAACTTCAGTTAAATCCATGGGCGGATTTCCCAGAGGGGACGGGGGGGGTCAGGCCCCCCTTTTCTTAAGCGATCTCCCCTTCTTGAAATATATATGTGACACTATTTCTGACAATAAATAGTTGTATAAGCCTCTCTGTCCAATAGAAAATACACGCCCTGCTCGCAGATTGTTACTACCAATTACTAACAAAAGGTAACAAAAACACAGAGACAATCAAAATAAAATCATTTTAAGTCTTCATTGTCAATGCTGGATAGTTTGGTCTATAACTTCCACTGTAATCTATAAACTAGAATAGGCTGGAGTTCAGCAGTTGCAGCATGGAAACTCTGGACGTCGTCGTTGTTAAAAGTTGAGGAAGTGAAAGGTTTTCTGGTTGAATCTGGACACTATTTTTAAAAACCTCAGAGTTTGTGACCTTTTCCTGAGAGGCTCCTGGCCGTCAGTGATACTGGAAAGTGGCAAAGGGAAGACGTCATTAGTGGTATGACCTCCTTGCGTTGACATTTAAAAGGCATTAAAAACAGCTAAATTTAGGGTTGTGGGTCTTTCTTGGCTGCGTCCAGGATGAACAAGACCCCAGCAGTTTCTCGCTCTAACTAAGCAACATTGTGAATGGACATAAATAACACTTTGGGGCCTGTTTTACTTTATTACAAACAAAATGGCTGCTCTTAAAGTCTCCCAGAGCTCTTTGGGAAAATAAAAAACACAGTCCCAGAGTTTTGGTTTAAGAGCGTTGGCAGGAAAAGCCCTCATTTAGATCTGCCACAAGAATGTTATAAAAATGACTTGGGACACGGTATTATTCATTTATTGCAGACAATTAAGAAAAACACAAGAAGCTGGGTCGATTAAATTACATTTTTGGACACAGCTGCTACCACTTCCTTGTTTTGACTGAGAGAGGTTCAAGCTGTGAGAGGCATAAGCTGATATATTTTTGGGGGAAAATGTACTTGGAATTACAAAACTAAACATGTTTAAATGAAGTTAAGAGTAGACTGCTCTGAAAAGAAACCTAATGGCTGTGAACACTTTTTGACTGTGTGAGACTAGCTGTGTTTAAATGGCACTGTCCGTTTTTCTGCATTTTTATCTTTACCTTTCTTCTTTGTGTTTGTAAAGGGAAGTAAGAAAAGAGACGCCAGATGAGAGCAATGCTGAATGGTGTATTGTTTTTGAAAACCAAAGCAAGGGTTTATTTGCAAACACTGTTTTTTTCCCCACATCTTACAGCTCTCCATTATTAAAACAATGTCTAAACTGCATTCAACTATAGTTTAACCTAAAATGAAGAAAGCTTTCTTGGAGGTTGTTTACACAGCAACATATTTCATCCAAAATCTGACTGAAAAGGTGTCTAAAGGCTATTGGCCGCAGGTTACACACAGCAATTAGAACAACAAAGGACACATTTTGTCTTTCAGCTCATTAAAAACCAAAGTTCTGATAATATATTGTTAAAGATAAAGATGAATAACTCCACACTGATGCTTCTGCACTGCTCCAGAAAAAGACTGTGTTTAAAAAGTTTATACAAGAAACTCTTGTTTAATGCCCGTGGTGTCAGCAGCAGCGTGGTTAACAGTGCCCCTAGTGGCCTGGCTGACATACGACAGCGTATTTGTGTGAACATGGATTGTTTAAATTACACAGGATTTATTGTTGTGTGCACAGCTCCTGAATTTAAACTTTAGAAAGCTTTGAATGAACTGGAAACTTCTTCTAAAGCTAAATCTCCAGCTTCTCACGTCACTTCAAACCAGGATTCATTAACGGGCCTCTTCAAAAATGACCTAAACTGAGCCGAACTGAGCCGACCTTTAACCCTACAGTTTCTAATGTAAGCATGTCTCTGTTCTCACCGCTTGTGCAGACGGTGGGACGTCGTAAACCCCTTGACTCCGGTGGTCCAGCTGAGGTGGGGGCACGTCGTACACCCCCTGGTTTCTGCCGTGCTGTCCCGAGTACGGAGAGGAAGTCTGACCTGGAGGGATATCATACACCTGGGAAACACACAAACACAATATGATTAAAATGATTATATTTAGGACATATTCCCACAAGAAGCAACCGAAGAGGTGTACGTACCCCCTGAGATCTGCTCGGAGGGACGTCGTACAGGTCCTGCTGGTTGTGCTGTCCCGGGCTGTAGCTGTAGGACTGTCCTACTCGGTTTGGGGTCACCACCTGTCAATCACAGCAGGGGACAAACAAACAGTCAGTCAGTCAGTGGATGTTAAAACCCAAACCTGGGTCACAAAACAAACACTACACAGACTCATGGAGGGGCTAGTGTTTGGTTTAAGGGGCGGAGTTTAATGTAAATTTAAAAGAAATGCTCCAAAAGTTGGCTGTTTTATCCACAGACTATTGTTGAGTGACAGTCACCTGGTTAAACTGAACAATGACATTTCTATTTGAGTGCTGTTAAAATGTTCCAGATACTTACAAAAACAAAAAGGTACTTAAAAGTGTTATCTGACAAAGCTTTAGGTTGAGAATCTTGATTTGAGATTAGTCTTGAGGTAAGTTTACCCTAGTTTATTCTTGTTTACATTCTGCCTTAGTCATTGGTTTTCTCTTAAAAATTTTCTTCCAAAATACTATGATTTACAGTTTGAGGGGAAAAACAGCACATGAGCGGTTGACATTTTCACTACTGTTAATGACCTCCTTGTCTTTTTCCCGTCAGAGTTATTCACTCTGTCCACACCTCGCTGTTTAAAGCCAATATTTCCACAGCCCTCCCCCACAGTCAAACTACAGCAGCTTTAGAGGGTCATAACTCAAACTACAGCAGCTTTAGAGGGTCATAACTCAAACTACAGCAGCTTTAGATGGTCAGAACTCAAACTACAGCAGCTTTAGAGGGTCAAAACTCAGACTACAGCAGCTTTAGAGGATCAAAACTCAAACTACAGCAGTTTTAGTAGGGTCAAAACTCAAACTACAGCAGCTCTAGAGGGTCAGAACTCAAACTACAGTCGCTTTAGAGGATCAAAACTCAAACTACAGCAGCTCTAGAGGATCAAAACTCAAACTACAGCGGCTTTAGAGGATCAAAACTCAAACTACAGCAGCTTTAGAGGGTCAAAACTCAAACTACAGCGGCTTTAGAGGATCAAAACTCAAACTACAGCAGCTCTAGAGAATCAAAACTCAAACTACAGCAGTTTTAGTAGGGTCAAAACTTAAACTACAGCGGCTTTAGAGGATCAAAACTCAAACTACAGCAGCTCTAGAGAATCAAAACTCAAACTACAGCAGCTTTAGAGGGTCAAAACTCAAACTACAGCAGCTTTAGAGGGTCAGAACTCAAACTACAGTCGCTTTAGAGGGTCAGAACTCAAACTACAGTAGCTTTAGAGGGTCAGAACTCATACTACAGCAGCTCTAGAGGATCAAAACTCAAACTACAGCAGCTTTAGAGGGTCAGAACTCAAACTACAGCAGCTTTAGAGGGTCAGAACTCAAACTACAGTCGCTTTAGAGGGTCAGAACTCAAACTACAGCAGCTTTAGAGGGTCAGAACTCAAACTACAGCAGCTTTAGAGGGTCAGAACTCAAACTAAACCAGCTTTAGAAGGTCAGAACACAAACTTCTTATTCCCAAGAGGTTTATTAAAAGTATATGTGATGTTGCATTGTTTATCTAAAGGCAGATTTGAAAACATCAAGAACTAATACACAATTGAAATTTTCTAGGACATTTTATATATTATTTCCAGAAACATTTGGCTGTTTTAATGACCAGATGCGTTCTCTAAAGCAGTGCTGTAGTGGAGCTCCTCTCAGCAGCAGACGGACTCAGGAATGACAGGAATGTGCTGCTGTGCCGCCGAGGCCCACTGAGGACTGACTCATTAATGGGTTTAGGGAAAAAATGGGAAACACACACGAGATAAGAAAAGGTTTCCAGTCTCCAGAGAGAAGGAAGACTGGAGGATTAGAGCTTAGGTTACTGTAGATGAGGAATATGAAGCAAACAAAAGCGAATGGAACTAAACTGTCCTGGTTTTGTCCTGGTTTTGTGTTTGAATGTAAGCTTTGTCCTTCAAACTAGTAGTGATTTATTTGTTATTTGTTTGTTTTAGTGTTAGTTTGAATGAGCCATAAATGAATCCAATTTAAGTCCAGGTTTAGTACTAGTTAAATCCTTGTTTAGCTCTGTTTTTAATGGTTTATTGCTAAGCTATTCCAGGTTTTGCAAGACAAATTTTGTCTCAAACCCTTGTTTGGTCCTATAGACTTGTACTGGTTTAGTTTTGGTCTAGTTTTGGTTAATTCCTGGTTTAGTCCTTGTTTAGTCCGGGTTTGGGCCTGGTTTTGTCCAAGTGTATTTCTGGTCATAGTCAATGTCTTGGTTTTAGTCTTGGTTTATTCCTTGCATTAACTTCTGCATTATTCATTTTAGGTTTATGTTAGCCCAAATCTGTGGTTTAGTCTAGCTTTAGTTGTTGTATTTCAGTTCTGGAAAGGGTTTAGTCTTGGGTTAAATGCTTTGATTTAATGTACTGTTGTTGGGTTTAGCGCTGATAAAAAGTGTAAACTAATTTTTGTGGCCTTAGTGTAATCCTGGTTTAGGCCTGAATTAAGTTCTGTCCTTGTTAGTTTTTTTTATCTAGTTTGGTCTTGCTTTAGTCCTCGGTCTGGCCCTTGTCTTAAAGCAGACCTAAGTAATATTTTTACCTTCATAAATAGTTTTCTAAGTCCTTAGGATGGTCAGTTGCGTTGGAGCAGTGTGTTTGAAGTGCACACTTGCAAGTTGAGCTGCCACTGACCCAATGCAAGTCTCGAGTCATGTTCACGCGAGAGTGACAAATTGCAGTAATTAGTGACTTCCCGCAGTGGGAATTAACGCCTTCACTAAGATCAAACCAAAGCGACATTTTTGGACTTTCTTTCATCATAAGTCATGGTCGAACCACCAAAAAGACAAAGAAAAACTTTTGTTGGAAGAAGGCGAACGATGTAGTCCAGAGCTGCACTTAGTAGTATTTACAACGTGTGATTCACTGAAGGAAGCTGTAGAGGAGCTTCATTAAATAAACCAGACTTAATCGTTGAATTATTCCAGTTTCTGTCCTATCTTTAGACGGAGTTTTGTCTTGTTTTAGTCTTAGTTTGGTCCTGGTTTAGTCCTGGTTTCCTTCCACTGGGATCAACTAATAATTACAAAAATGTTGCAGTCACTAACCTCCTGTTTCTAATTTGTTGTGAGCTTGGTTCATTAATGGCTTTATGATAAATTCACAGGAAGCATCATGAGCCGAGATCAAGGAGAGTCTCGAGGGAGGCTTTAGTCCAGGATCCAGTCTAGAATTAATCTGAACGAAATGAGGCAAGTGTCGGAGATGAGCCATGTCAGCTCTGAGTGGATTAACGGTTTAGAGGAAAAGGGAAGGTTTGGAAAAATGAGAAAAGAAGTCCTGGTTTAGCCCTGAATCTAGTCATAGTTACATTCAGGGTTTAGTCCTGGGCTCAGTCCTGCTTTAAGCCATGTTTAGTCCTAGCTTTTTCATGGGTTTAGTTTTGGATTGGGCCCTTTTTTAGTCTCAAATTATAGTATTGATTTAGTCCTAGGTTTATGTTAGTTTTACAGGATTATCTCTGGTTTTAGTCCATATTTATTCTTGTATTCATGGTTTTGTAAAGGTTTAGTATTGTTTTAATCATGGTTTAGTTTTGTTGTTTAGTCCTGAGTTTTTGTGTTTACCTATAATCTTAACCATAGTCTAGTTCTGGTTTAGTCCTTTAGGTCTAGTAACCTTGGTTTTAGTCCTGGTTTGGTCCTAGTTTAGCCATGGTTCAGCCTTGTTTTACTTCTGGTTTTGTCCAGAACAAAACCCCAATTTAAGTCTTCATACGATAAAAAACAACAGAAACAGAAAGAGACCAATATCGGGGAACACAAATTGTTTAGGTCTTTGTCAAATGGTTAAAAAAAAAAAGTACATTTGTTGGGAAAAACTAGTTTAATTATACGACCTTGCCTTGCTCCACACGTGTTGTATTAAAAAGACAAGCCAGACAAGTATTCTATGAGTTCACTTGGGCTTTCTCAAAATGAAAACAACTACTAATGGCAGCTCACCAGGTAATTGCTGCCGTTATGTGGACACCTCTCAAATGACAACCTACCAGAACCTGAGCCTCACTGGACTCTAAGTAAACATACTGTTCCTGAAAGAAGCCTGAGTCACCGTCATGAAGAGACGCCCCCTCGGGCACCGAACCCGATCGCTTTTACTCACACATTACATTTGTGCGCAGGAATCCGAGGCCCCTCTCACCTGAGTGGGAACAAATGTTTGTGTTTTTATTATGTCACCACCGCGCCCCGTTTTCTCACTTCACTGGAAGCTGTAAATGTTTACCCAGCAGCAGCAATTATAACAGCGCTGAGTGGCCTGCTGGGTAATCTGGGTGGAGATGGGAAATAAATGATCACTTGGCATCTGCAGCCACTGATGAGGAGTGATACTCAAACAATGACATGGTTTTTGTGGAAAAAGTAGCAAGGTTTAGCAACAGATACCAACCTACTTTCTGCCCAAGACTGGACTATTTCCTGAAAATAAACGCAGCTGTCTTTTTGAAATGGTTTTCTTTTCATGCACTGCCTACAGACATGGCCAACCTAAAATGTTCTATTACATTTACACAAGACGTCTGGAGGATTTCTCAAGAATCTGTGGTCATTCATGTCATGTTTGTTTTTAAAGACATTGTAAAGCTGGTGGAGCAATGTGTCGAACTGTTTTGAAGTGACAAAACTCCACTATATATTTGAGAATTAAAACACAAAGAAGTTGCAGGGAGTACAAGGCTTCAGCTCTCCATGGACTCCGCTTACAGCACCAGCCGCATGGCATATGCATCATTAGTTGCTGTGTCTTATTAGATAATCTCTGGAATAGCTCCTTATTGTTCACTTGTCCCAGTCTTCTGGAGATTGTACTAGGCCCCACAGGATCTGGGTGAGAACATTCAGACTCCACTGGAAATGCACAGATTTACAGTCAGAAAGATTCTATAAAAGTACCATAAACAACATAATTTCCATAGACTGTAATGTTTTAATCTCACTGTAAACGTTATATTCCAAATCAGTCAGTTTACCACAGCCATTTTCCTGATGTGCAATTACAGATGGAAGGAGTTACAGATTCCTCTAAAGGTGCATCTAAATAAAAGATATGTCTGAAAGAATTTTTCTTGACATTGTTGTAAAGAAAAGAATACCCAAACCTACTTGACTTTGCAAATGCAAAAGTGTTACTCAGACTAATCAATCATGCAGTAGACTTTTGATATTAATCTAATGAAGTTTGATAATGGTAATTTTTAAAACGTTATTCCATTAATCATTTTTCAAAACCAAACAAAAAAGAAGTAAATGGTAAGTGTTGTATTTATTTATAATTTTAGACATATTTTATCAAGTGAAATGTGTAGATGGGGCCTTACATTGTTTTTGTGAATAACATGTTTTAACCAGTGTAATGACTGATAAAGAGGGGAACTTATTAATATAATCTACACTGTTTTCAAATGTACAAAAAAATCACAATGTAGCATTAACATTTAGGATTTCTTTTCACATTGGTTAGAACCATTTCATGTAACGCTGGCCATCCTTGTGTGCAACAAGACTTTTTAGCAGGAAATCATCTTATAACACCTTTTCATTGGTTTCATTTCGATCACACGCATCATTTCCTCTCGAGGACACAAACCAACAACTCAATAACACAACCTTTCACCGGCAACTGGCAATAAAAGACGCCGACCATCACACAGCTGCTGATTTCCGGCTATTGAAGTATATCTGTCCATCTCTCGACTGACACGTCCTCATTTCAGCTCTTGTGTTGCCATCACCACTGCCCTGTTGTCTCATTATCCGTCTGCTCTCTGACACTTTGACCTGTATGTGACCCCTGTTCGCAGAGCCCTGTTTACCATGTAACGACTGAAGGTGTGGAAGAAAATAACACGAGCCAAAGTCCAGCAGTCACGTCCCGACCGACCTTTGTGACATGAGGTAATGTCCTGCCGATGTTTGAGCAACACACTGGCAACATGTCATTACAGCAAAACTGAAACATTATCAGTTTTTTTAAACATAGTTATTACTGAAAACAGTGACCTACTCTGTGTTTCACTTTGGTTTCTTGTAATGATTTTTAGCCTCGAGACTATATTTTTAGGTTAGGTTGGGTTTTGACAATAACAAACAAGCACTTGTTAGATAAATCTAAAATATTATGTGTGTGTGTATATCTCTCTTTCTATTTGTGCTATTTGGTTTGTGGATATTTTATTATATTTACTGTTCAATTTTCTAATATAAACTATAAAAAACCCTTCTAGGGACAGGTGTTTGAATTAGCCCTGGCTATAAACACCGTGAGACAGACCTGGGATTTACTTAGACACAAGATAATCTCTGTTTATTGTATCTGTCCCGAGCAAATAAAACCATAAATAAAAAATAAAGTGTCAGAGTGTTGCGCCTGCTGCGTTTTAGGATGTATAACCACTTAAAAGACTAAAAAAGACAAATGCTTTTCATAAATATTGTAGTTGTAATGTAAATTTGCGTTGATGTTATGCATGGTTAGTCATGTGTTCTTCTGGGATGGTAGTGTGCCCAAAATAAACCAGGTGCACTGTGTCTGTAATAGTGGTGTCCTTCTCTGCTTTTTATGTAAAAAAAAATCTAAAATACGATTGAATACTATTGCTGTAATGGTTTTCAGGCTCCATATTCTTGAATAAAAATGTACACACATTTGCTTTAAGTAAAAGCATGAAGCCTTCTATTGTCCTTCATGTTGTAAATAGCTGTAGCTGCATTTAGGACTAAACAATGCTTTGCTGAATCACTCTTCTTCTCTTTCCACTGCCACAAACCTGTCTCCTCCCTCTCTGTAACGTTCCCTAATGACTCGCAGAAGCCCATAACGATCTGAACTCATTAATGCAGATAATTACGTCTTGAATCCAGCGAGGCCTCGGTCATCTCCATAATAACAAATCCAAACAGAGCAGGTTCAATCAGGAGCATTAAAAGGAGAAAGTTGCAGTTTTTTTATCGACTAATACGGCTCAGCCGCTCTGATCAAAGACGATCCTAATCCCTGAAATGAATATCTGCGAATGACATTTGTCTTCAACTTTCGAGGAAAACTGCCACAAGACATTCCTTTGAATTATAAATGATATGATCTGAGAAGAAACTCTGGGAATATGACGAGAGAACAAAGGTTAATCTGTTTGAATGGAAAGCTTTGAGGCATTTGTATTTGTTTTAATCCACTGTTCTTATTTGGTTTAAACATTTCTAAGTGTGTTTTATATCAGGCAGTGATAGACTTCACATACAGTGTATGTAAAATTGGAGTTGTTTTTTTGGGGTTTTTGACACAGTTACGTTTGGTGGCTGGGGTCAAATGGGGTATATATTATGAAATGGCACAAATTCTGGACACTTAAAAATCTTATAATGACCTATTTTCAGACAAACCATAGCCAGTGAACTAATAAAATGCTTGTGTTGTGGATAATAAGTAGGTAACAAGCTGGATTTAGGAGCCCATAAATTTAAAAAGCATATAAATATCTGTGTCTAAATGAAATTGCAATGATGAATTTGTAGTGGGGCTATGTGCAGCCACAGTTTACTGCACAGAGCCGACAGAGCACAACAGAAGAAGACAAATGTAGGTATTTTTGGAGCTGAGGAGACAGAGGCTCAGTCATTTGTTTGTTGTTTTGGTTTAATGTGAAAAGGTCAAAAGGAAATACCCACCTGCTGTAGCTGAGCCTGAGAGCAAGCAGTGCAGTAGACTGTGCAGTTGTTTCCTGTGCAAGTAAACCTGGACATTTTCTAACCTAACTGAGCCATTACATAAACACAGTTATGTTTTTTATCATACCTTTATGTACTTGAGCACATTTCAATAGTTCAGCTAAGTTCCAACCTTTTCAGCCTCAAATATTTCTTAATAAATAGTTCAAGCAAATCAAAAGCCAGTGTAAAAAAACACTCTTTGCATTTCTATGGGTTAATGACTGAGTTTGAAATCTACTTAAAAACCTCTGAAAGAATGTCCTGTTCGACCTGTAAAGAATTTTCTGTCCTTCGATCAAACCTTAAGGTAGAGAAAAGTCTTTTGCAAAGCGAGGAGCTGATACGACTGATTTACGACCTTGCCCTCGCGGTCAAATCTTGGGGAGCAGGCGATTTATCACATCAGCGACAATAGCGACGTCGAAAAAGGAGTAAGGGCCGATCCAGGAAGAAATAACTCTCTTATCTGGAGCTGAGACAGGAGTTAGCCAAGAAAGGACGGCCAAGGCAAATAAACCAGCCATTCATTACACATTAAATAGTTACTTCTGAAAGTTTTTATGTATGGCTGTAAAGTGTTATCAACAGAGGACTTCCTTTTGGCTTGGAGCACTGTTAGTGTCAGGAGTTAGGATTGTTCTTAAAGGAGAAGTGGGAGTGGATCATTTTCAGTCAGTTCAAAACCTCTCTAGAACAATGACAAAGTATTCACTATTGTCCTGCCATTACAATAGATCTGTGTCCCTCTCCGTAAACACGTTCCTCAATTTGACCAAACACATCTCACTAAACACTTATTAGGTCAAGAACGGCAAGTATCCAGCCTTGTTTTGAACAAAAAAATAAATCATTTTCAGTCATTTTCTGACATGATACACTGCCTGTAAGTCTAAACTCAGGGCAAATAAATTATGTTTACACAGATCTAATCACAGATGCACAACTCTGACGTGGCAGGACTGAGACTGAGAGACTTTTGTGCATTTACAGATTGATCATTTACACATCTGAGGACGCACGCAGACACAAACCTAAAAACTCAATATGCATTTATCCAATATCCATGTGGCTACTGTAAAGTCCACTCGAGCTCTGTACCTACTTTTCTATTATTATACTCTCAAATTTCCGTTGAACTCTGCAGAACATTGACAGACCTTTAAATCTATTTCCCATTACAAAAACTCATGCCTTAAAAAAAGAGTGATGAAAGTTGGAGAAATGGGTGGGTCTTCGTTGGAAATGTCTGTGAAAGGTGCGTCTGTTTAGAACTCTGTGCGGCGAGTTTGGGTTCAAAGTTCAAAGGCCTTCACACAGCGTCTTATCTGCTTCACCAGGCGGCCTTTTCATCCTTACTTCCTGATTCATGGAGGCGCATACTTATATGGGCACTTCCTTTGTAGATAAAGTCTGTTTATTGGCGCAATAAAGAAAGTTGGACTAATTTTTCTTAGTTATATTTTATACTATTTCAAAAAATACCCCTCTAAGTCTGCCCTTGTACCAAACACTGTTCATAAGTTTGGACTTGGAGGATGTTTACGTTGTATTCCAAAAAAAATGCAAACCTTTGAATAATGCCAAGGATGTTTTTGTTTCCTGTTTTGTCAAGTGGAGACATTCTTCTAAAGTTTTTTTAGTAAAAAATGTATAAATTAAAATAGTTGCTTTGAAGTTTTTTCAACACTGCTCCAGAATGCCTCAGGTTTCAAGTCTCAATCCCTGAAGATCTTTTTTTTATTCTCGGTTAATGTGGTTTTGGCTTGACCGTTATAACAGATACAGATACCTATTTATTGGCCAAACCTAAATTAGTAAAGAGCTACTGCTTTTGGGTCCTGCAAAAGCTGAAAGAAAGTCTGCCACAATCACAAAGGCCCAATCCCATTTCTCACACTTAGCCGGGAAATTTCTTACATATGCGGTTCCCCAAAAATCTCTGTTTGGAAGGGTGTGTTTTGTTCTTTTCCTTAGCCCTTCCACTCGATCCCAAAAAGAATTGTGATACCCCTTTGCCTCTCGTGAATGCACCAGAACTGAGAGCTAGGGCTAAAAGGCTGGGCTGAGGGCTAGAAATGGCATTTTAATAATAATATACAATAATATTATGTGTATTTTCGAGATTATTGCACCTCATTTGGATCAGAGTCATTGGGCTAGGCAGAAATACAACTAAGCGGTGATTTTCTTGCTGATAATGCTTTTGTGGAAGGGTCTACGTCGAAACAGATTTAAAAAGAGGCTTCAAAGTCAAAGAGAAAGTCAGTGTAATCTTTTAAAGAAGCTGAAGGAAACTGGTCTTGAATCTGCTGCTGGTTCCTACATGAGACGTCTCTTTGTGTGGCGCAGAGGCAGCTGTCCCACTGGAGATCGGCTTCGGGGCCTTGAAGCAGAGGGCAGTGGGCGGGTGGAGGAGAGGGCGGGGTGGAGTTTTGAGAAGGTCACGCGAGGACAACGTTCCAACTTCAAACCAAACCAAAAAGGACTTTATAGCAAACCCACACCACATGAAGTGGAAAGTGTGGAAGTGAAGAGACAATGGCATTTAAACCAGAGAACAGGAAGTGTGAGAGGAACAGCTGGAAGAAATATGGAAAGACTTCCAAAGTCTCTTCTTAATTGGCTTAAAATGTTTTTTTTCTCTCTGGGGCAGTTTGTCTTGGAGAAGGATCTCGACACATAACATGTAGTAATGAGCTTCTACTAGATACTAGAAACACTGGATATGGCAGACTACCAGTAACCACTTAAACAATAGTATAAAGAAATGAACAAGAAAAAAAGACCTCATTCATCATTCTGTAAAATAAATGAGCTCACTAATCCTCCTGTCTGGTTTTAGTTGGATTTGAACAGGTTTTAGTTGGATTTGAACAGGTTTTAGTTGGATTTGAACAGGTTTTAGTTGGATTTGAACAGGTTTTAGTTGGAATCGTTTGACATTATAGAGGACGACAGTTACAGTTGTTTATATTACAATACCAACATTATTGTCTATAAAGGCGTTTGTAGTTCATCGTTGGTAATTATTAATGTTGTGTGTGGCCTTCTTAAGAGAAACAGCATTCTTAAACAGATACAAATATCATTCTTACAAAGAGGCTGACACGTTTTCTGACTCATACTTTTTAATTTGCAGAAAAAAGGAGCAACAAATATGAGGATTGTAGCACATTTCGTGATGTAATCCTCCACAAAGCTGCCCTCACTGACTTTTCTTTTGAAGAGAAACATGGCAAATGCTGAAAAATACGTGCTTTGACTTTGCTACTACTTTCACTCAAAAGGAAGCCATCAAGGTCTCTGAAAGATTGTAGTCCAAAAATAGCCTTTTATCAGAAACAAAATGGCTTATCACAGCTGTTGACTTCATCCACTATCACGTCACCGTTATCTCTCGGTAACAAAGTTTACTGAAAGTATCAAGACTACATTTTCCTACTCAGTGCATTCACATACAGAGCTGTCGGACTACGCTCAGAGCTCGATTTGTCTCTTGAGTTCAGATGAACAGAGGAGAACCCAATACTAATCCTGCATTCATCTATGTACTCACCAGTATCCAGCCTTTGTTAAAAAGAGAGAAGAGGCTAATGTTTATAGCGTTAAAGCAGTATTTCACAGACTTGTGTCAAGGAGACCTATATTTCTATATTCTCTTTTTTCCTGTTTTAGTGTAATTCTGTCATCATTATATACTTTTTTCTTATTTTACTTTCTAGTACCATCGAATAGATTTTGTGTCGATCCATCTGGATCCTTGCAGAATAACTTCTTTGGTCTCTCAAGTTGGCCTCCCATCAAACGCAGATTGACTCCAAAACTATCATCGTTTGTGCTGGTTTGTGCCGTAAAGATTTTTGTTTGTGCTGTTCTGGTTTTTAAGATGTTAATGATTATTTTTATGGGTCACCCTGGGTTCACTCGGCTTGTGCTGTAATGTTATAAAACAATCTGACGTTATTACCGCCCAGCACCAGCAGGGGGGCGGTTGAACCCAGATATAGGATATGGCTACTTATAAAAATAATCATTAATACCATAACAGCACAAAGATCATTTTTACGGCACAAACGACCTAGATGGTCGATCTGTGTTTGATGGGGGCCAACTCACGCAGGTCTTTGGTCTTTGGTCTCTGAAGTTAAGCTGAGTTTACTTTTTGCACTTTCCCTCCACTTCTGGCAGTTTGGCTTTAAACTGAACAAATGAGGGGCCTTTTCTCGGACGTTGCTGGAGACCGTTTTATTGAGATTTATTTGACAGATTTTACAGCTCTAGGATGGGTCTGACTAAAAATATCTAAAGAGAAGCCTTTTATGTTCACCATACCTTTTACCTTTTCTCACATTTTCTGCTTCTTTTATGGCTGACTGTGAAGCTGGTCAAATATATTCCTTTTCTCCAGATTTCTAAAGGTCTCTGGTTTGAAATGAATATATGGTTTTGATTGACAGCTCTGTTCTTTAAACCTACGGCTATAACGACTTATCTTCACTGCTGCTCAATCACAAAAAGCCTTCTATAACCTGCAGGGTCCTATTTAAACGGCTCAAACGCACACCTTGGCTCATTTTTTGATGGCTATAACTGATTTGTTAAATAAAAAAAATCACCCGTAGGACGTTAAAAACTCATCTAGCATGTAATTACCATCCGTCTCCCGGAGCCATGAGGTGCTACGAGACGCTAAAACTAGTTAAACGCTTGAGTACACAAGAATTTTCCTGAGAGCAGAGGAATATCACTGCACGTTATTCATAATCTAAGGAAGAGCTGGACTATAAGCTGTTCAAAAGTAGGATTTCATCTAAGTAATAGCTCGAGGATGGATAATTAAATGGAGCTTAATGGTAAAAATGGAGGAGCCTTGGATGAATCAGTGCAGGAGTAGATATGAAATAAAAACTGGGTGATTATTAAGTCAGTCACTTTGTGAATGTAAAATTGCGTAAACTGAGCTTTTGTAACCTGAATGTAGACCTTGGAGTTTTTATTTTATGAGATTTTTTTGTCCATTTGTCTCTAATGGGAGGATTTATTGAAGTCAAAGCAAGAAAAATAATCATTCTCGTTATCTTTTCTCCTCTAAGAATGCCATGACTTTTTTAGTAGTTTAATTTACTTTTAGAGCAGTGTTGCATCTGCTGTCGGACAAAAAACAAGCTAATAGATGTCTGAACATGAACATTAGTGAAATTTTGAGCTGGTTGTTTGAAAATTGTCACGTTAGAAGGTGATTTAATCTGAAAAGTAAAATAATGGAGCCAGTGCCTTAATTGTTTTTTGGGGAAATACAGTTTATCTCAAGGTTTACCAAACGTTTGTTGTGGGGGCTTATATTTCTAAATGTCAAAAACCCAAAAGTTTTTATACTTTTCCTAGCCTTGTTCCTTTTTAAAGGTCATTTAGTTGTGCCATATTCTAGCATTAAATGATGCACTATTGCCCAGGAGACACCCAAACACAACAAAACATCTGTAGGAGTCAAGCGCCCGTGAACCCAGAATACAAAGGTCAGGAAAGTTAGTGACATATTGATGATTAGATTTCACCAATCAATTCAGCCACTGACCACAAGCCTACCTCACTGAGCTAGCACTTTTGTACAGACATGCAATTGTGGAGAAAATCTACCGTCGTAGGTTTCAGGGTGAAGCAGGGACTAAGATGAAAGATAGAACCGTCACAAAAACCAAAGACGAGCTGCGACAGATGTGTCAGAAATGTAGAGGAATCGTCTGCCTCTCGCTGCCTCTACGATCTCTGTCAGACAATTCAACCAGTTCCATCTCTCAGTGTGAACATGCAGTAGATTACAATCTACCTTTTTCACGTCGCGCAGTGTGGCTGGCACAAATCTTATAAGACTACAGAAATTGTACAGTGTAGACCAGGCTTAAGGCTCTGACCGGTGGATAAGGGGAGAGGGGAAACCAGAAAATGGATTCTGTGTTTGTTGTAAAGCATAAGACCATGTTACAGAGCTATGAATATACAGCTACCCTTTTTTAAATCCCAAACAAATCACTTATTTTCTCCTTTTTTTTGCTTATTCATTCCTTTTATGTTTTAAATCATATATTTTTATGGTACAAAGCTCCTGTTTCCATGAGCCAGAAGAAAAAGTGATCCTGTAAAATCCAGCTATGAATAAATAAAGATGCTATTTCTATGCTCATTCACCCAAAACACAACTGGTCCGCTGAAGATTTATGATTTAAATGATATACCATGAACCAATAAATCAACAAATAACACAAAGGAAAGGCCGAGTGTGCACACAATATATAACTATTCTATAAAAGGCAAAACCAGAGCTTTGGGTTTTCATTTAAATCGGGCAAAATAAAGCCTAGAGGCAGCTGGACTCCACCAAAATCTGAAAAACAGCTCGGGCTCTGTTTGCTTTTCCACACTTTCTTCCCATATTCACCGTCCGTCTGTGGCTTTGGACGCTGCCAGTTCGGACCAGAGCCAAATGGGAGCCGCGAGCTAAAATACTACCCTGCTGTGGCCAGAACCAGGCTCGGCCCGAAACGCTCTGCGCACATTCACACAACGGACGCCCCAGACGCTCCGAGTGCAAACACTGATGTCAGCGCTGGCAGCAAAACCAGTCCTGAGGATTTTCTACCAGACACAAAGATTCAGACTCTTTTGCATAATGTCTCACATCTGTGCTGCTCAAGTGACTTTTAGTCTTTAAAGTCGCATTTGGAGCCACCTTTTTCAAATGTTTGAACAGTTAAAGAGACAGTACGACCATAAAACGTTTAAGTTGTGTTGCATTAGGTAAAAAAAAAAAAAAAAAAAAAAAGTTGCTGGCACACACACACAGCAGAACGTCCTTCTCTTTCATTCTGACAAAACTTAATGACTTAATTGTGTAAGTATTTGAGCTTTACAGAGCCTATAAACAAAGACTATAATGTAATGGTCCATTCTAGAGCAGATCTACAGGGTTTCTCAGTTTGATCCTGATAAATTCTTAATGTTTCAAATTATGAATCATTGTTTAGTATACAATGACTAGAATAAAAACTATATTAGCTATTAGCTATATCTAACTATATTAGTATATAGATATATTTATGAATTCATCTGAAATAGGGAACCATTTAATGGAGAACTTCCTCCAGAGTCAGTTTAACATTACACTCAGATCATGACTAAAAATGTGGATTAGTATTTGCTGCAACATTAACTTTTTAAAAGAATTACTTTCACTTAAATTGTAGCTCAATAGAAATGTAAGTTTGACCATGAACACATTTAAAATTAAAAACTTGGGTAGCACCAGTGTTGCTCTTTCTCACGGGGCCTGACCTTGTTGGGTGGGTTGTCCACAGACAGCGTGCTCCTGGGAGGAACCTGGTAGACGCTCTGCTGTGGGCTCTGCAGAGGGACCTGGTACAGCGCCGAGGCCCCCGAGCCGGGCGTCGTGTGCTGAGTCTGAGTCTGCGGAGAGGCCTGGGCGGCTCCGGACGGTGTCACGGGGGACGGGGCTTCGAACATGGGCCCAATCAGAAGTTTGAGTCTGTTTCCTGGAGCGATGCCCTGACGACCGTGGAGCGAGCAGAGCCACCAGCCCTCGAGGCCCCCGGTATTCTGCTCGATCACCGTCAGGATGTCCCCTTTACGGAAGGCCAGCTCCTCGGGAGACTCCGGCATGTTGTCGTACAGCGCCTTCGCCATTAGGTTCTGCGGAAAAAGAATGAAGAACATAGATTTTTAAGTTATTAAAAACAAAACAAGATATGGCACTTTCCCTTATATTACAATTTAAATCAGAAAATGGCCAAAATGTATAAAACCATGTTATCCAGCCGTCATTCTATATTTCCTATGTGTATTCAGTGTCTAAGCTCATATAATCTACAAACCAGGAAAGATGTTCAATAACAAGGTAGAGGCATGGTCACAAGGGGATCTTCAGAGAGCTTGTCAGGGCAACTGAAAGAATGGCAAAAACACTGTTAAATATCTATGTGGACTTCTAGATGTTCAGAGGAAATATTGCATATTCTTAGCCAGTAAATACCACCTAAGTCAGTATTTATTACAAGTGGCAATAAAATTACTCTATGAAGAAAGCTGCAGGAACTGAAGCTCTTCCTCAAAATCAAAAGACAATTGAGATGCTATCGAACCCTTTCTCTTCATCAGCCCTTCACCAGATGTCTTTCCGACTGACCTGAACTTAATGGGATTTTCTCATCTCATCTGTGCCCCGGGGCAGAGCTTTCCAAAAGGCCAGTGAGGGGTGAGGGATAATGACTCTAAAAATTGCAGAGATAGGAAAGCCCTCTGCTGCATTTTAGAGAACTATTTAACACTAATTGCCAGTAAATGCATCAATCTGTTTCCTTTATTCGAGCAGGGACTGAGTAAAGTGAGCATGAACGCTACTTTTTGACAAAAAAACAGACTCTTGGGATAGGTACTTTGAGCCAAGTGAGTGCCACATAACAATTATCTGGATGCTGTAGGGCACCTTTTTTTGAGCTGTAGCAGAGGAGACATTATGTTCTTACAGGTCATCATTAAAGCCGTAGTATAGTAGAATAAAGACTTCCTATATTCAGAGACGATAGTAAATGTCTAAAGACACGTTCCCACTGGAGCAGTACAGTACAGGTCTGTGCAATTTTGGTGAACCCTCAGTCTTCGGTTTGATCAGTGCAATATGGTTAATAAAAGAGTGGAGTTAGTTCAGACGACATCAGATTCAAAAGGTAAAGAGAAAATGGCAATGTTTCTTCAAATGAAGCTCGGTTTGAACATGTGGAAAACAGTTATATTCCAAGAAGCAAGAACCACAATTTTCAGTTTTAGATAGAAGGCTCTTGCTTTGTGATTTAAAAAACACTGAAATTCCTCCACATTATTTTAAACATGAAGAAAAAAATCTGAACAATTAATAGTGAGCCCATATAATGTGGGAAAGTGGTACAGGTTTTTAAATATGATTTATGTCTCGTATAGAAACCCCACCAGTGTGGCACTTGTTTGTTCATGTTGCAGACACTCCTGGCACAGCTCAGTGGAAACACAAACCTATACATGGGGTTGTATTATATTTGACCAAACCCATATCCTACTGCTGTGGAAACGTGTGTTTAAATGTAACATGACAAAGGTGAGAGTTAAAGGAATGTGTGATGTCAGCCCGGCTTTGACTCAAACTTCAAACTGGCAGCATTCTCAAGCTATATTTCCTAATAAACCTCCAGCAAAATGATATAAATACATAGTTAAGAATGTGCTTCCGAGTAATTTGGTTTGAGTGACAGTCTTGTTGGACTTTCACTCGTGATTTAAAAAGGCTTTCCATCTCGTAAAGCTCTCATTTTGATGTTCAAAGCAAGAGCCAGGATTATATCAAATGAAATGGTCCAAGATGGGTATAAAAATGTGGTTTCTAATCCGAAGACATGTGCATTTGGATCGAAGGAAATATTACAAATGAGAATTAGTGTCAGACTGTTGCTTTGACTGAGGGCATTCTGATAATCTGTCTTTCAACATAATTTATTCTTTAAAGGGCTTTTCCTTTACGGAATATTTTTTTACATTTCACATTGGACATTGAAAACTAGCAGCAGCTGGATTTGACTCCACTATCGCCGTATGGATGTTTAGTAGCTCCGTAGGTTAAAACATGTTCAAATCCAACTAAAACATGTTCAAATCCAAATAAAACATGTTAAAATTCAACTAAAACATGTTAAAATTCAACTAAAACATGTTCAAATTAAACTAAAATGTGTTCAAATCCAACTAAAACCTGTTCAGATACTTCTAAAACTTGTACTTGTTAAATAAGAATAAACTCAGAAGGGACTATCCCATGGTAATTTTAATCTCATCAAATGTGCCTCTCTTTAAAAAAAAGTTTTGATCCCCTACTTTAGGCCAGCAATTTTGATCATAAAATATGTAAAATTTCATTGCTGTCCATCCTGTATCACTAGTTCTTTCAGTTTCAGCGATAAAACTCTAAAGGTGGTAGGACATGCGCTCTCTCTTTAAAATCTACATAACAATGAGTCTTTTTCAGGATAATGTGTGAATGTACCTAAAGCTGTCATAATGTAATGTTTCTTGTGCAATGTCTATAATGCAACGTCTTCTCCTTCTTCCCTTTTTCTTTTACGGGATTGCAGATAAAAAAAAAGAGCTTTGTAAGCATCTCTGATCTTCTAAGCATAATGTATTTTTGTACTCGGTCCCTATAAATAAATAAATAAATAAATGAAATGAATATTCCTATTCACTTCCTCTGTTAAAGTCTCTCAGTGGGACTTATGTCACGGACCTTGTTATTAGCGCCTGAATGCAGCAACCCCTCTCTGTGGGAATCAGGTTTGAGGCTTTCTTGAACCTTGCCTGTCCTTCCTCTATTTCGGTGCCGTTCCCATGTGAAACTCTGCTTCGTTATCACTCACCGTTGCACTGCCCATTGTCTGCTGTCAGACTCATTAACCAACAACATCCTCACGACTCGATGTCCCACAAGTCCCTCAAAAAACTGAGGTCAGAACAGAGATCACCCCGGTGCTTCCTGGTTTTACTAATTTAATCAATGCTGGCAGAATAATTTAAGCAGAAACCAAACAATGATTGCCTCCGCAGTCTTCGTTTTAGTTTGCATATAATTTCTCTCGAGTTTGGAGCATCTAGACGCTGAGCAGGCTCATCTGTTGTTTTCAAGTTGAGACAAGAAATCAAATCTACGCAGAAAGAATGGTGCTTATTATCATGCCGTCTTCTCCTTTGTCTTTGTTAATTACATCTGCAGCCGGGCCCTAAATGGAGAATGCCAGTTTAACACATTCACAAAGCTGACAACCATCTTTGTCTGGTCATTTTAGCAATTATTTATGGAGAAAATATTGTGCCAGAAAGAAACAAAGCCACACTGAGATGCAAATATTATCTTGTCCGCACAGTTTGAGGACAGCCCAATGGAGAAAACATGTCTAAATGGAAAAATAAATGATTAGATAAATTATGCATACTAAATGAAAATTGTTTGTCAAAACCACAAAGACAATTTTATGACTGAGACAAAAAGTATATTGAGAGATCAATTATAAAATGCAAACAAAGTCAAAGTCCAGTGTTAGGACAAGTCCAGAAGGGTTAGTGTTTGGTGAAGGAGGTAAAGTAATTAAAATGTATTTTCTTTTATCGAATAACACGACCGAGAAGTATGTACTTACATGAACCCCAGGAAGAGTAGCTGGTTCTAGGACACAGCTAATGGAGATCCACATAAATCAACAAATCAATTCTGACACCTCTTTGTGAAAGACTGAGACAAGACTGAGTTAAATGAGGACAAGATGAGCAAATGCAATTCCAGAGAATCCTGTTGTTCCAGTTTTTATCATGATTAGCTATTTGGCTTTGTAATATAATGTAGTTATGCTAACAATAATGTGACTTTGGTATTATTGTAGGTATACATTGTGTTTATGTTAATATTAAAGTTTGCAAATGAATATCTGTTGCAATAGAGATCTAAAACAGAAGGGCCTTGCTGGCCTTCCATAAGCTCTGGCTTTTGCGGCAGTTAATGCATTACACATCTATAATTAGCCTCAGCATTTGCCAACTAACCTTAAGCAGAAGCAGAACTCAACGTAGTAATGTGAGAAATGTCTAACTTTGTGAAAAAAAAAAAAAAAAACTTCTCTAACCCGCTCCAACAAACAAGAACTCGTTTCGAGCTGTGGCTGAGTCGAAGACCACAAATATCTCAACACTACTGAGCAACATTCTCACTGTGGTTCGCTTCGACTGGGCTCAGCTTGTGTACGGCATAAATAGAAGACATTAAATTAAAGACATCAGTGATAGAAAAGAGGAAGAATGTTTTTTATTTAATTAATTTAAGCTTAAGCTACAGCACAAGCTACAGTAGTCTCAGAGGGTCAAATCTCAAACTGCAAATCCCCACTGGGTTTACAAAGACAAAGCAAGTTTCAAACAAAATGGATACTACAGTATGCAGCTCAGTCTTGAGATACATTAATGGTAAAAATACAATTCAAATATACATTATTTCCAGGACATTTAGACATTTTAATCAATTTATGGGTGATTTACGGAAAGCTATGGTTTATATATCCAGGTTTTTTTCATGAAATGTGGGAATCCTGAAACCTGTTTTGCTGGAGCTAGCCCTCACTAAATAAGCTCCATGTTTGCCACTGCTCACTCTCTTTATTGTTAATGATTGTTGTCCATAATGGCAAACAGAAGCTTGGGAGTCCTTTGTAGAGCCTCTGGAAAGGACTTACTGTAGCTGTGTCCTGTTTGTGTTGGATTCAGCAGCGTATCATCAAGAGCAGGTGAAACCGACTATTAACGCGGCTCTCTGACATAAACAGCGGCTGAGTCGACACTGCCTCCTTCACTCTCCATTGATCTTGCCGTAAACACACATGTGAGTGATCTGTCGGTGGGCAGCTCGGGCCCCCGCTTCACCCACCAATGACTTACAGGAAGTCATCTGTCACTAAAACTCAAGTCAATAGTAAAAAGCGACAAAGGTCTACGAAAGAAAAACATTAGACCGCAATTGTCTGTGAGGTTTTATTTTTGGACACATCTCAAAGTGTGGCTGATGTCAGGTTTTCTCATCCAAAGTCTAATAGTAGAGAAGAATTTACAAATGGACCAAATAGTTTTGCAAGAGTCGCTTAATGTTCTCACAAAATTCCTCATAGTTTGGGTTATTCTTTGTTACTTCTGTTTTTGATTCATGTGCAGTAGTTTAGTTCAGGACCATATTTGGAAGTAAAATCAGTACAGCTTTAGTTGCTAGTAAATATTTTGCAAAGAAAAAATGCTCAGTACATAAGGGTAGGTTAAGTAAGGGTAAACCCTGAAGAGGCCTCAGTTTCAATGTGCTGTGTTTAAGAGAGCTTCTGAAACAGCAAAGGGTGCCACACAAGTTGATTAAATTCAGACAGCAGTACTTGTTTTCAGCATTTTAGAGTCACAAGTTCTGCTCTTGTTTAATGCAGTGGAGACAGGATTAGACTAAAATAGGAAACAGCTGTAAATGATAAAATATGATCATAAAAAATATTTCAGTTTTGTGTCTCTTGAAATTGTCATTTTGAGGTTTCTCTATATTGTCCAATCCACAGACTGACAGAACCAAACATTAAACGGTCGTGATAATAGTACTTTACACTTTTAAAAATTAAAACTGACACATACTGACTCCACCTGCACCGTACTGCTGAAGAGGAAACAAGACTTTAGTCACATTACCAAGACATATTTTCTCAAAACTGTATGCCAGACTAAATACAGTGTGTATTAAGAAGGTCAACACTACTTCACTGGCTGTTAGCATCACTAGCTGCAGTTAAAGCGATGACCATCATACTTTTTATCTCCCAATTTCTGAACTTTTTCTAAATACGGCAATCACCTCTGGCTCCATAAACTTTGATAGTCCTTAGCAGGACACTATGTTTAACACTATTGGTCTTGTGTTTTTCTTAAACCATTCATGAGTAAGTAGTAATGACCTAAAATGATCCCCTTTTCCTCTTTATTGACATTGTAAACCTCACATTCCTATATGTTATCGTCATCAGAAAGTGGGAACAGGTCTGAATCTGAGTTGTCTGGTCTCCCACCTGGACTTGGTGAACTGCCAAAAGCCCCAGCTGTGGCCCCTCTTCTTCCACAAACCAACCCCCTCCTCAGTGACTCACTACTGACACGCATTTTCCACTATAGTGTCTCGCCTCAACACAAACAGCCCAAGCGTCTGCTCACTACTGATCCAAAAATACGCTCTAGACTCTTATTTAACTCACTCAAACTTTGAGGTGCACATGGAACTAATAATGGACATAGTTTTGTGTGTGATTTATCTCTTTGTTATGTTCTTTTGGCCTCAATGGTGGCTTATAATTCCTTTAGTATAGTAGTTCCACCAAAGTGTGCAATGGATAAAAGAGAATCATAGCAACAGCCAAGTTTAATGATATAATGAGTACCACAAAAACATCTGAACGAAACTCGATTCATCTGAATGGTTTCACTGCATGATTGATTTAGGTTTTGTTGTCATCGGAAACCCAGTGCTAAAGCAACTGAGCGAGAAAACCAAGCCAAAAATAAATAAAGAGAATTAATGAACTATTTCAAAAGCAGAACTGATGTTGAAAGCAATGACGCAATCACAGCTGATTCTCAAAGCTAACATCTAAGACATCTGATGCGGGAGAACAGGAATGTTAGGCTCAGTGTGATGGACGAGGTGGTGGAGATGACCAAATTATTGGGGAGTAAACTTAAGTTATAGTTTATTTTCCGCATAGGAAAATTTGTTCTCTGCGTTTAAACACATCCACCATCTAGTGCTGCCAGGTAAAGCAGTTTTGTGGGCGGCCATTAAGGACCCTCTCCAGATCCAGAGCTAGTATCTTGGTCATGGGTTATGGGTGGAAGATCAGCCTTTAGAGTTCATTAGGACTGTGACGAGACACAAATCCCATGAGACAAGACTCAAGATCGGGTTCAGGAGAATGACACAAGGCATTTTTTCACCATTTCTAGTCGTGTCTGTTGAAAGCTGTCTTTGCTCAGAGCTAGTGTTAGCCTCAGTGTACAGCACGCCAATGTCTTCATGCAATGTTCAGATTTTGTCTATGTCTAGTCTTTCACTCTTTTGCTGTTTCTTATTTCCACCATAAAACCTAAATGTTGCCACACAGACAATTTCAAAGTGTCGGGACATCTTGAGACTAATTTCAACAGATCACGAGACAGAGCTTTACCGTGACTAGAACGCCTGTCACATTTTGATCTCGCGAGATCTTGTGGAGCGAGAGCTTGTCACACCCGTAGTGTTCATGTTTTCACAGTTGGAGGAGGAAACTGTACCACCAGAAGAAAAGCCAACCAGGCACAGGGAGAGGGTCTTGACTAGGAATTAAACTAGCTACATTTTCCACCTGATGCTGCCTAAATTTAACTTCCAGGAGTTTCTGATTCTTGTGTCTGGATGAGTTGTAATTTCTGTCTAAAGAATTCAAAAGCAAGTCAAAAAAAGTCATTGAGGCAGCTACAAAAGCCAAAACGTTCCTGCCACTCTGTCTCCAGTCACAAAGACTACTTTTACTCTACCTGAGTATTATTTTCTCATAGTAACCTTTTATTGAGTGTACATTTCCATTTCTTAGACACTCATTTACAAAACCCTGACCTATTCCTATAAGCACAGGCCTTATTTACAGACAGATTTCTCTCACAGTCCACTATTTTCGGAGCACGTTGTTTGTTTGGGCCGGTGCTGTTGGTTGCTACACGCTGCGGTTGGTTGTTCTTTTGGCTACGGGAACTTTGGTGGAAGTCAAGTATTTGCTTCGAGGTTGATCCAAAGCCACATTCGTTTATTATTATTAGACTGAGGTGGACCCTGCAGACGTCAAACCCAAACCACCCACAAAGCTCTTACTGGGGCCCCTTCAGACTTACATAAGAGTCCTCTTTTTGTTATTTTGGGACCATGAATGAGGAGATGGTTATACAGTTTAGAGTTACGCTGGACACACTGCTAAATGATGGTAAACAGTTAGAAAATGCCACCTACTTTATTAGAAAAACACAAGGACAGGACTGCACTTTAATTTAAGAACTTACTAAGTCACTTTTTTTGCTTTAGGTATACAGTATCTTGGAAAGTGAATTATTAAATTGTTAACACATCACAAAGACAGAATGAACCATATTAAGATTAGACAATTTTAGGAAAATACATGAGCTTTGTGTGCAATTTGTAAATGGGAAGTGAAACAAATTGCAATACATTTTTAAAAGATGAGTGAAATTCTGGATAAACAAGATGATTTTGGACAACTGTAACCAAACTACTACGGGTGCGTTAGTGAGTGGGCCGAGGACATTGGTGAGTGGCTTGATAAGAAGCTTCCCTATTTAAACAAGTGCTTAGGCTACAGCAGCTAAAGCCTACAAGCAATAAAGCCCTAGATTACTTTGGACTTGCAAAAAATGCTAAATATATGCTCAGATTTATTCATGCATTGTTTTAGGGCCTGTGCTTCCTCATCAAAGACTGTTAAAGCAAGATCTAATAAGATTAGCACACTTTGCTAAAGCAGTCAACTACAGTAAAGTAAATGCATGACACAATTGTAGAAAATGTACATAATTTAAATTCACACATATGGATTATTGGCTATGTACTGCTTTACTATAGATGAGATTGTTCCAGACTTTCCAAGAATTGATAGGTCAAAATAATAAAAAAAAAACAACTAAAAAGGAAGATTTTATATTGTATGAACGTAGAGTATATGATTGTTCAAACATATTTTAGGGAGTCAAGCTTTTTTCCAATCTCATCTATCCTAATGCCCTGAACTATCCCTTAAACGAGTCCCACTGGAGCGGTACGGAGGAAACGGTGAAGCAGCGTTCGTCCTGGTTTCTGCTCGGTTAAATATAGAAAATAATTATAGTAATGACGGTAATGAGGGCCTGATGACTTTTACGAGCCGTTTCTGCCGCTGCTCTGGGTGAGAGCCAGTTCAAATAAATGGGCCGTGTGAAGGCTGCTGTGGAGCAAAGACTCATGGGAAACTAGAGCAGAGCTAGCAGTACATGCTGATTCCTGCATTTAGATGTTTTTTTCGGCGAAGGTTGAACCTATGATTACCGCCTCTTTGTGGGTAATGCCAGCCGTTGTGCTTTACTTCAATTACACAACAGGATGTCAAACTTAAACTTTATCTCGACTTCTTTCTATTATTTTTAAACATAATATACAGTGCAAAATAATAAAGACTTCACAGATTAAAACCATTGTTTCCATTCAATTTCCAGCAGTTTCTTAAGACACTTATAGAATACTATACTCCTCTACAACAAGAATAAATCTAATAATATGTATTACAAGTGCTTATCTAATTGTACTTGTGTATTGAGTTACTGATTTGTCTCCCATTTGCCATGACTGAAAACTGTTCAACTACTCACCAAGTGTTAAATGTTTTCTGCCGCTATAGCAAGGCTCAACATAGTAATAATGCCTCAACTAACCATATGTAAGACCAACAAACAAACTTGACAATTGTAACTTTGTGAAATCATTTTGTTAACCTGACTAAAAAACCGAGAGACTACTACTTTGGCAAACTTCAATTCCTGTCAGGAAAAACCTATTAGCCCATGCCTTTTCCTATGTCTGTTCCGTAATAATATGCATTTGTTTATGAAGAAAGAACATCCAAAAATTGTTTGAGAGAAATGTCCTGTTACATGTTTGGAGTTTCATTTTGGTTCAAACACAATACAACCCTACTTTATATTGACTCGTGTGTGTTATAAGAGCAGCTGATGTAGGTCAATACTTCCAACACAGTTACAGTGTCAAATGGGACACAATTCATCAATATATACTTGATGGTCATAAAGCATGAAAACTAGTCCTCTAGCTATTAATAAAATGGCACAAAAGTGAATACGTAATAAGATCTTTATTACTGCATCACACTTACTTTTAGAGCTAATTAAGTGGTGCCCTCATGTCTCTGGAAAAACGGATGTAGCTACAACAACAACAGTTTGATCGACACTTCTGTCTCCAGCAGACATGACTTTGAAAAGTTCGCCTACTTTTCTATGCGTGTTTTTTCTCATTCGTGAGTTACCCTTCTCACCCTTCGACTGTTTCTTACAGATACAACGAGCTGCAACAGGAAGTGCCATGTTGTGTAGTCTAACCACCGTGAACGGTGTCAGACCACAGGCACTGAAAACATTGCACTGAAAAGATGTTAAGTAAGAGAAATGGAGACTGTTTAGGCTGATAAACCCTCCTTAAAAGTCTTTTCTGCTTTTGCCAGAGACAACATTCTCACATTGATTATTTACCATTGAGTAAAAAACTATTGAGTGTCGAGTACAATTGTTAAAAATAGATTTTACTAAAGCCATTACTAAAGAGGAACATAGACAACAATAAAAAGAATAAAACTAAACTAAAATATATATATTAAGCTAAAACAAATGTTTTCAAATATTTTTCACATAATTTGTCAGAACATGAAATTTTCCAACTAGCTTTTACACATACTGTATTCTCTGGACTTTTTCTGGAGCTTCTGCACTTTAACCTCCTGCGTCTGACTGGTGCTGTAAGCGGAGTTGCGATAGTTACACATTGTTCTGTGTATGTTGGTACTTCCCCCTGATTTCTGATTCTCCTGGTTGTATGTCTATACATTTGTTCTCTTCTCTGGAACTCAAACTTGAATCAACAAAGAACCAGGATATTTAATCTAAGAGCATAGCATACCAGGCTAATCGAAACCTGGTGCTGCGGCACTTTAGGAATCTAAATCATTTCTATTTGTCTGGTCTCGGACAATGAGATCTCTCGTTTGTTTATTGCTATTGACTGTACAACATTGAATTAATCTTGCATTTTAAACAACATTGTTTTAACACTGGACTTGGATAGGCTCAACTGTTTCCTGGGGTCTTCCATTAGTTGTGCACCGACTGGTCTTAGTCTGGACTTGGTTTTGGTCTCCCTGACATGGCCTCAGTCATGACTCAACCCTTAATAATAACAGTTTCCTACTATTTAAAATAATTATAATCCTCATGAACTACAA
Source organism: Neodontobutis hainanensis (assembly GCA_024349245.1). Lineage (NCBI taxonomy): Eukaryota > Metazoa > Chordata > Actinopteri > Gobiiformes > Odontobutidae > Neodontobutis > Neodontobutis hainanensis. Next base: position 1,453,457 of record JALDNG010000114.1, read on the forward strand.
ATGTATAGTTATGCACTTTATACATGGAATAAGAAACAAGTAATATATTTCCTATACTTTCCTAGCTACAGTAGTTATGACTAATAAGTACCTTTGCTTATTCTATATATTTATTTGATGCATTAGCAACTTTGATTTGAAAAACGAGCGTAAATGTTTGACTAAATCTGTAACATAATTTCAGTTTCTGTCTAAACGTCACATTTTGACCCAAAAACAATGAGCCTTTTCAGGATGAACTCACAGGGAGCTGTTTGAGGAATTTCTTCCTTAAACGTTTCCTTGAAGTCAATTGATCACAGTCATTAATGTCTTGTTAACTACAGCTTGACTGAACATGACGCCCAGTTACTTACACTCCTTAGCCTCCAGCACTTCCTGTCTCTCCAATGATTTTGAAAGAGTAGTTTTATTACCTCAGGGTTCACAATTTTCAGAAGAGTTCATGTACAGGACTTTTTAAAGGACATTCTCAGTGATTATCTACCTGCTATGACTAAAACTCATTTTAGTTAAGGTTCAGTTTAGTTACAGTCCAATTTAATCGGAAGGTGGGCCAGTAAAATAATAAACCTAAAAATAATGACAACTCAAATTTTTTCCTTTGTTTTAGTGCAAAGAAGTAGAATTACATATAATGTCATCAAACACCAATGCTCTCGGCTACAGGTAAAAGCCGTTCCCTCAGACCTGCTAACAATTGATTTATCTTCTCTTTTACCTTTACACTTTCCAAATTCATCCCACAGACCATGTATTCAGACCATTATATTCAAGCATTATATTTTCTTGAGGAACACTGGTCTGCTCTCTTTAGTGTAGACCAACAAAAAGTAACTTAAGTGGCTTAGTTTACGGCACGATTAAAATGAAATCTCACACCAGACTGGATTCTAACACATTGAGAACATGGTGAGTTTTTTTAATTGATTTTTAAATTTATGCTTAGGTTTTCCTACAATTTGGCCTTTACAAAGAGAGTTAGGTTTGCACATAGATAATTAACCGTGACATAACCAAGCAAATCTCACCAGAATTGTATTGATAAACTGCCATTCATAAAATGAATAGCACAAACTAAACATACATATATTTTTAGGACATTTAACAATGTATTCATTTACATTTATTTATACATTCACTCTCTATTGCTTATCCCGAGAGGGTTAGAACCCATACCAGCTGTTGTGTCATGGACGAAGGCCAAATAATCACTGGGCCAAGCCTGAGAAAACCTACCTACCTTTTACCTCTACATTATTCAGTATCCAAATGTTTCCCATCACTTTAAATTTGGTCAACGCTTTCCAGGATTGACAGGAGGTGTAAAAAAAAAACAACTAAAAAACACTGCAGCTATAAACAGTATCTCTATCCAGTTTTGAACTCCTCATAAACATTATTTGATAAAACCACACTGGGAGATTTAAATTGTGTGAACCAGAGAATCCAGTCGTGTCAATTCAGGACTGTCTCAACGTTTATTAGAAGCACCCGTCTAACTTTGAAGCGATTTGGGCTAGAGCTTACTTTTGGAGGATTTACTGAAAAACTCCACAGGCTTCGTTGGACAGTCACCTTTGACTAAAATACCAGTTTTGTAAATCTGCAAAAGAAATAAAAAAAGCAGTATGGGTTGTTTTCTTGAGGCTAAAGCCAACAGATGCTGAGTTTTTTGGCAAAAGCAATGGATTAAAATTCAGGCTTCATCTTGTTGCCAAAATATGGTACATGAGAGAGCTATGCTAACCCCCAAAGCTAATCCCTAGCCAAGATGCAAAATATGTCTCATGGTATCACTGCGGGGCCACATGGAGAGGGTTTTACATACACCAATAGTTAATGAGATGGAGATTCACAGCGATGTCCGACCGATTTCACGCCGAAGCAAAGATCCCACAGACGCACAAAGACAAACCACTCCAGGCTGCCATCTTTGTCCTCAAAAAAACATACGCAGGCCAATTCAGATAAAAGGTCATCTTTTATTTATTGGGAGGAATTATTATTTGAAGAAGCATGGGGAAGAATATTAGCATGAATTAGTGCGGCTTCTAATGATGTTGGTTTCTTCAAAGTCCTTTCCTCCCAAAGTCTTTTCCTTTCACTTGGTGTTGATGTTACATTTTTATGTTTTATATAGAAAGGCTTGAGTGAACAGGCCCCGCCTCCTTTTCATGGGTTCATTACGTTGAGGTTTACAGTTGGACTGGAACCAGGGCCAGAGCTTAACCTGGGGACGACTGATGGAAATTAGTATTTTTCCTACAATTGGGCAGCTGTATTATTCCTAAGAGATGTTTATAGTTCCTCTTAAGCATGCAATATTCTTATGCACGTGAAAATATTTTACTGTTTACTCCAGTTATAGCATATTGTAAATGGGATTGTCTGTGAAAAAAAAAAAACTTTAATATGAAGGATTTTAATTGATGAAAAATTTCAGCCTTGAATAAGCGCTTTGGCCAATCACCGCTCACTTCTGGAAAAAGGAGCGCTCTCATTGGTCGATACAGCTTGTCAATAAGGAAGTAATATCTACAGGTAAAAAGTAGGAGTTGTGGCCTTTTTTGTATTTCACTCTTAAAACATTTCAGTTTTTCAAGTTTATAATCAAATTAATCTTGAATTCAAAATGACTTCTTTGAATTTTTAATCAATATTTTTGAGGTCTGTAGTTGGTCTAAATTCCTCTCGTTTTTACGGGCGATGGCTCCCAGCAGGTGTTAAGCTTTGATCCCGTCACCTGTGGGTTGCTGTTGCAGGTGCAGAGAGTAATAGTAACATTGTTGTGGTTTATTGAACCTCAGCGGCTGGAAAAGATTGCAATCTGTTTCTTCAATCAAAGCTATCTCTCTGTGTGTGTGTGCAATTGTCGAGTCTTGGCAGTGAAGAGGCTGAGAGAAAAAACACATATTGGAATTAGAAAAAATGGGTTTTGTGGGGTTTTTATGACCGTGCCATGATGCTGCAGATTAAGATATAAAAATATAAGATATAAAGATGTAAGATGTCTGGGAATGGATTTAGAAAGGAAGCAAGAAAACAAAATATTTTCAAACACAGTTAATAATTAATTGAATAAATAATAACATTAACAAAATATTACATTAAAGTTAATTGGTAATATGCAATTCTTCAGCTACATTTAATATTACCATCACGTCCCCCTTTTTTATTACAACTCTCATCTGTGTACTGAATTGTTTTGACAATTTAACTTTTTCTATTCTATTATCTATTTATTTTGCTTTTGTTGCACTATTTTTTATTAATATCTTTTGATAACACATTTTTGATACACTCCTTTTCAATTTTAACTGTCAGCCCTCGTCTATCTGCCACGACTGCCAGCCTACACTGACTACACTTTGAGAAATGACCCTGCGAAATAGTTGGCATTCCTTTAAGTCGAACCGAGGAGCGAGGTGAGAATTATTTCCGCCAAAGGTCAAACGCGGAAATGATTAAAGGCTTTGTAGCAGACGTCAGGCAGTTTCTCCTTCAGCCCGTGTTTCTTTTTAATAAAGCGAGCGGACAATGTAGTCTTGTTGGTTTTCAAATGGTAATGGCTGGAACATGGTGTGAGGCCGAATCAAGGGGGGTTTGGAGGGACTATTCAGAGGAGTTGGGGGAGGAAGCTCTTCAGTGGAAATAGTTTCAAGCAAACTCTGGGCACAGCAAAGTAAAACTGCAAAAATAAGGCTTGGCAAATAACTTAATCTTGCCAATAACAATTCAATGATTTATGTTTAAGCCTAGAAGGGTCAGTATAGGCTCAGAAATATATTAAGATTTATCCAACAGCTGCACCATTTATTTATAATAAAAGTAAGTCTATTTTCCTCTTTAGCTCCATTGAAACTGATTCAAAGACTGTTACGTAATATATTTCAAACCTGTTTTTATATTCTATGTAAGTATTTGTCAAAAGTGGGTTTATCAAAATAAAAGCCCCACACATTGAGTTGACAGTAAAACTATACCTTTCACACTTTTAACTTTTGTACATTATATTAATTTACTAACTTTTTCTCTCTTGCAGTAGATAAAACTCTAATTTGTATCAGACTTAAGTGAAATAATAAAGCCTCACTCCTGCAACCTGCTGCTGACACAACCAACCTCTTTTACTTTGTGCAGTAAAAAAGGGCACAGGCCTTTTGGCTACGGTCGGTTCTTCAAAATGCCTTGTAAACTGTAGCTTTATTGTCAGTTCTTGTCTAAATAGTCCTTTCATAAAGACTAGACAGTTTAGCATTAACATGTATGTTTAACTGTCCACTGAAAGAGTCATGACTATATGAGTGCCAAAGTATTCCCACCAACCCAAATAGTCTCATCATGGAACAACTGTGACATCTTTACAACTGCTGTCTCGAGTTGACGTCCAATTTGAAGTCTAGTCCAAGAGACAACTATGTCGCTGTGAGCAAGAGCTGGCTTTGCTTTTCAAACAAATTCTTCTTTTTGTGTGAGAAAACAAATGTTTCTCTTCTCAAAGCTCACTCTATACATACTTCAGCTCAAAAGCCCAGAGCAGTAGAGACTTGGTTTGTGTGCGCTGGCAGACAAGGGCTCATTAACAAAGTATCTACACTGTTAAACGTAAGGAACATGGAAAAGTAGAAACACAGTCTAAGCTCTATTGAGGATAACTCTGCAGTATCTGCTGCTGAGAAGGGGTCCATATTCTGGTTCAGACGCAGGCCACAGTAAAGGGCTTGTTGGAAGTGATCAGTTCTGTGTTTGTATAAATGAGGAACAGATTAAAATGTTTGATGATATAAATGAATGTAAAACTCTTCTGTCACTGAGAGTAGTTTGTGAAGTTGCAGCTTTGTTAGTTTGTTATAAAAGTAGTTTTTACACATACAACAAAGCTCCTGCCAGTTTCGCCAAAATGAGGCTGACAATTACCTACTGTAGGGAAATATATACTGTTCCCCTTTTCACAAAATACAAGACTATCCCTGCAACTTAGAGTAAGATTTTAATGAAATTCATACGTCAAAGGAAATTCTTTAGTTACTACAAATATAGTTTTACATCTACATATACGATAAAAGCATTAAATGTAATGTAATATCATCTTTTATTCATGATGTCCCACTAAATTGACAGCTGCCATTTATTCAGAGACTTTGACAGAGACGTATTTTTTACAGTGAAGAGTTGGCACCTTGAAACAATCTCGTGCATCTTCCCCACTGCCTTCCCATGAACGATTGCCTGGAATGCTCTCATTCTCACGGGGGGCCTCTCCTCCTTGACCTCTTACCCCCCCATTTCCCCCCAAATACATTCAACTCTGTTTGCCCTCTGCTTTTGCCCCCACATAACTTCCTCAGCTTTTTATTCGGAGGCCTCCTTCTTTCTGACACAACCATCAGTGTTTTCTATGTTCAGTTAAAGAAGAAGTAAGTGGTATATCTTTTGGGAAAAGTAATGGTTAAATAGCTGTATATTTAAATGTTTTCAGTGTTAACATGTCTGTCCCGGTCGCTCTGCTTTACAACAAACAGAGAACACAATCCTTTTGTTGATAGGTCGGAGAAAAAGACAAAAGTGTCTGTGTGTGCTGTGGTCACATGGTTCAAACAATGGTGGAGCAAGTGAAAAGTAGCAGCAGGTACAGAACTGGAGCGGACTCTACAGTAGGCCTATGGATGAGTGTTAGCTCAGTAGGTTAGGTTTGTATCAGTGGAGGATTTTACTGGAAACACTAACAACGCAATAACTATATTGCGTCATAACTACTTCACAAGTACTTCTTTTTTAGGTCTACAGCGTTGCAATGACGTTGGAACTGTTTTCTGACATATTCAAGGTTGTTTTCTGAACGATCACTTCTTTAATGCAATATTAACAACTGCAAATGATTAAGAATCCTCCCAGGGGCTGAAGATTGTGACGTATAGGGAGCTTTTATTACGTTTAAAAAGTGTTTGAATGTAAGGTTTGCTCTTCATTTGATTCTTTATCACATCTGTTTGTTTTTTACATTAACTTCCTCCTTTAATGCCCCATTTTTACACAACCTTTTGTAAATTTATTTCAACACATCCTTTTTTGAATTCATTTCAATTTGTGCCACTTTACCCTCATTATAAGCCCCATTTTGGCTCCTTTAAAATGGTCAGCCCTGTTAAGACTCATTTTCTGGGAGCATTGTTCCCTATTGCAGATTATTAGAATAGTTGTGTGCCTTTTGTCTCCAATTATTGAGAAAAGTTACAAAAATATCACCTACTAAATGTATCAGAGGGCTAATAAAACCTTGCTCGGGGACGCACGTGTGGTGTTTGCAGTTTAACCAGAACAAGGGGAAGCTAGAGCCATGTATTTCCTTATTATTATCCACTTTTACTTAAAATAAAATTTCAAATATCACAAATCTTGTCATTATTACAATATTCAGCACAGTTATATCAGGTTTTCTTCACAGCATGGGGCTCTATATTCTTGACTTTTTTTACTTTTATATTTCCACTCCCAACAACCTTTCTAGGAGAGTATGTATTTGATTTTGAACCATTTCAGTCAGACGTGTATAAAAGTCTAGTGTTCTTCAGACTCTAACGTCATGTAAACCCTTCATTCTCCTCCAGCTCCTTCACTTTTGGACCGCTGCCTGGAACCTGAGCCCATTAAAGAGAAACATTGAGTAAAACACGCATGTTAGTCATTGGGGCCAGAAGTGTGTTCACCTAATCACTTTGTTGTAAAGCTATATCTGTAAAGCTTACATCAGCTGCAGAGGTATTTTGAAAAGGCTTGTGGAAATCTCTGGCTGAGGATTTACATATGTGGCCCTTTTTTTTTTTTATTAATTTAAACTATAAACTGCACAAAATATTGGACCAGGAGGAGATGACATTAATGGGAAAAAAGCTAACTTTTACATCTGAAAAAATTGAGCAGATTAAATTGAAAAGAGGGACATGAACATTATTGACGTCATGAAATTTTGTCTAGTTTTGGGGAAGCACAATAATAGTCCAATTAAACTGTGTTTGGGGCCAAAAGAAAAGGTTAAAAAAAAGTTTAATCTTTGTTTAGTTTTAATTTATTGGCAGAATTGAACAGTGAAAGTCTGTCCAAGTGCCTTTTCTTTCTTCATAATTCCAAATCTATTGTACTTTTACTATGTTAAAAAGGTTATCCACATAATGTAAGTCATATTATTATTGAACATAGTTATTACAGGTTGCAGGTTTTATATTAGGTAGCCCTAATAAATAGTATAAATAAAAACAGTCAAGTTAAACACAATTAATTGAGAGCAACACTGACCAATATATTTAACAATGTAGTTTAACAAAAGTGCAAAATATCTTCAGTTCCATTAAATTTGTTTTAACAGAGCTACTATGACTTCCCATTGAAGCTCTAAATGTGAAAAACTTCATATTAAAACATTAAAATCAGAATTCTCACATAAAAAAACATAACTTTGGATCCGAGCCTCACTTTCAGCCCCTGATCCCTCGGTCCATTACTCTATTCTGATTTGACCTTTACTTTTTACCAAAACACTCAAGTCCTTCCTTGTTCCGTGTCCTCACTAGCTCCGTAACCGATCTGCTTGTGCACAGCTCTGCCAGGTGGATTATATGCATTACGTGACCTATTCCGAACAAGCCTCCCCTTCACACCTGAGCACCTGCTGGAAACCGTCGTTGCTCGGGTGTCAGCGGCCCTGAAACGTTAGCACTCTGCAAGGAAAGGACTACTTAATATAGCTGTGAATAATTCATCGCGGCTAAAAACAAAAGTGAAATCCAATCGGGGGGAACTCTGGTAGCTATTTACCAGATGTAAATACACAACACTGAGATGGGAATAAACCCGACAGCCCGGCAGCAAGTGACGCAGAATCCAACTAAGGGCTTGACGTTTAAAGGTTAATGCCTGGTTTTCCACCGTCTATTTCCAACACCAGCCTTTGTTATCTGCCCGGGTTGCATAATGTGGTTATCATAAGCATTATGGATAAGCTGGGGGCAGGGATGAGGCAAACACATTTACGTCAAAGAGGTTTTACACTGTGCAGAGGGAAACCAGCTGGAAACATCAATTCTGTTATTATCCACCAATCAATTCTATTATTACGGGTCGGGAAAGACAGTTGAATCTGACATTTCCCATCAATATCATGGTAAATATGGGATTTCCTGAAAGATCATACCATGGTTTTAAAAGTGTCCTGATAATCGTGGTATTTAACATTTTATATAAAAGAGCCTAAGAGACAAGACCAAAAAGTGATTAGCTGTTTTTGGTTGAATTCTATCTGGATATTTTATTGTACTGCATTATTTAACTATTATAACAATCAAAAGATTTGACTATGTCCAATTTACCAGGAAATTAAAACCATTTTAAGTTAAATCTGCAACACAGTGATACATTCATATTCTGGTTATAATACCGTCAGAATCTCATTTCGTCACATGACTGGCTCATATGTGTGTTTCATTTCTATTTCCAGGACAAAATTATATCTGCTGGCTATCCGGGCTTTAACAATCCTATTCACTGTTATTTTATGAAATTCTCATTAATTGGAGGTCATATTGTGCAGGACAATGTTTCCCAAATAATGAGACTTAGCCCAAAGGTTGCTCTTCTTTAAGTTACATTTGTGTCGCCATTAAAAACTCTTTCACCCATTTTTTTTTAGGACTCAATTTTTAGCGTGACTGTCCACGTGATTTACTGAGATATAGCTGTGATGAAAATGGAATAAAATAGTCAGACGTTATAAAACAATTCTTTTCCAAATCTGCTGGTTTAACTTGAGATGGAAATAATGGACTTGGCATAGAACTAAATGCACGCAGAAATACGGTCTTTATTGTCATTATTACAGGAAGACTCAGTATTAATGTCGACAAAAATTGGGTTATTTCCAAATAAGATATTGAGAGTTTGGGTAACACTGTTCTGGAAAATTATCAGTATTGACTGACTTGACCAAGACAAGGCTAAAAAAGCTAACTACAGTAAAGAACTATTATTGTACTTATTTATTTCATTTAAAAATATAATATATTTTAATTTTACCCCATTTTCAATCACTTTTTCCCCCAGTTTTTCAAATACATGTGGGATCCCTGCATAGCTTTTCTTCCCTAACAGCACTGCTCCACCGACTGGCCCAAAGCCAAACCTGTCATTATGAACTATGTTCCAGCTCCAAGTTTTGTGGACTTTGTGTTTATTGGGACAATGAGTCAGTCCACTGCATGACGCATAGAAGCATGTTGTCATTGCGCACGCCTACCAACCAGGACCAAACCTTAAACAGTAAAGACTAGCTTCAGGAGAAGTAGTAGGCTTGATACTGACATTGAGCCAAGCAGTAACTTCACACTTAAGAAAACCGCCAGTGGAAAAACTAGAGCTGCTGTCCTCAAAATAAAAACAAACTTCACACTTTAGATCACACTGCTTTGTGCTTCTCTAAAACTGCAACACCACACAAGACTTACTGTAACTGGGCTTTAAAGTTTACACAGTGGTCAAAGGGGCAGTATGTAGTTATTATGACTCAATGAGTAGCTCCATTTATGGCCAGCAGGGGGAGTAGATGCATTGCACAAAACAAGAAATGTAAAGTATTATCGCATTATTCCCCACTCTTGCTCTGTTTCGTTCATCAAGTCACTCGGGGAACAAAACAGTGAATGAAGGTGCAAAGTAATAAAACTAATAAGCCACAACATTAAATCAAAATGGCCACCGATGCTGCTCATATTGTTTACATACAAAGCAGATAAGTGACAGTAAAACCAGTTTTCTAGTTCGGTTTGCAGAGAGAAGCTACAGACTTTATCTAGTCGTACAAAATAACACGACAGCCCTCTTTTGTGGATATCTTGACAAAAACATTTATAGGACTCTTCAGAATGAAATATTACTTTACATAACGTCTCATTAATAAAACCCATGTCCAAGTTATTCAGCAACAATCACTCTGTTATATTCCCGTAATGGTGACTAAAACAGTGAAGTCTACAGCTGTTGAAACACAAAAACAAATGCTACAATAAAGCCATCTGCCTTCTCTGTAGCCGACACCAACAGGAAAACCAGTTTAATTTGGAGACACTTTAGATTTGTTTTGTGGCAGTGTTTTTGTGGAAGCTTGACACTCAATAGTAGCACAAAGTAACATCTAGTCTTCCTTTCTGTTTAGGGCTGCACAATATATCCCAACTGTATCATATTCATTTTAACAATGCTTTAAATCAAACTGTGGTGCGTCTGAATGAAAACATCCAGGTTTAGACACGTCTAGTCCCAGTGTGAAAATCTTTGATACCGATTTAACTCCTTCAAGAGCTTTCAGATGTCACAGAGAATATTGTATATCGCACATGTCTTGGAAATACAACACAGTCTTCTTCCTGGGAACATAACAATGCACTACAATATAACTTTGATAGTTACTAAATATTACTGCAGAAATGGCACAAGTTCAATCAATCCACTTTGATCACAGACTTTACAGAAGAGAAAAACATTTAGTGACAAAGATGTGATTCATTTAGACAAAGTGAAAAGTGTCTTAAGCGACCACAACTGCACAACTTCCTTAAAAAGACACCCAAACATACATATCACTCACCCCGGAGCAAAAACAGTGATCCATCGTAAATAAAGTCATCACACTCAGTAAAAACGTAATAACATGTAATAAAACTATGAGATTTAATCAAATCCCTTCATCATCCAAGTTTATCTGTATTGTAGATAAATCAGCCCAAAATGTATTAAAAAATACATTCACAATCAACCCACATTGAAATATTTTGAAATATGCAATGATCCTAATAATTTCCTTTTGACAGATTTACATTTGACCGAAAACCAACAAAGCTGCAAAATAAATATGTTCCAAACTATTCAAATGACAAAGCATTGATTTCACTTTCAAAACTCTCCTGTGTGCTTTTGATTTACATGTTAAAGTACACATTAACATAACAGTGTGGGAATGGGGGCTGAGAGGATGGTGCACTAACTTTTTATGTACGCCCCTGTTAGGGACATAAATGTATCAGTCATGCACTACTGTAGGTTTAAAGGCGTACAAATGTTACAAAGCACATGCACTTGTAGCTCTAAAAAGACGAATGAAGACAGAAATATCCAAAGAGAGAAGTGGCATCCCTTTTGCACCGACACTAGTCCTTTAGTTTTCTCTTTAACCGGTTGAGTCCGAGTGCGGTTGCGAGTTTAAAGCAGTTCAACAAGAAGCGTACAACAAACCAGAAGATCACAAACGAAAGAGCTGAGGTTTGGAGTTAACCAAATATGAACGGAACAGAAAGTACGTCTCACAGTTGAACCTACGCTTTGCACTTACTTTGTATTTCATCTCGAAGCTCTTCTCTGCGACGAATCCTCACCAGAAAAAAAAAAGTGTTAAATATCCGCTTTTCCGTCACGAAGAGCTCACATCTGAGTGAACGAGAGTGTTTTCTGTTCGTTTATCCAGCCATGAGACCCTTTAGAGACGGAGGAACGCAGTCGTCGGAGAGACACCGGACGAGTGGCTGCGTTCTCCGCGCGACGCCACACACCGCTACATTATTTGCATAGCGCTGCGCTGATTGGTTAGAGACAACACTTAGTCACGCCCCCTTCAGCAGGGTTCCTGCATAGGTTACGTCATGTTTGCTGTGTGGACAACAAAAGAGGAAACAGAGTGAGTAATATTCTTTTTCAATATTTTTTTTTTCTGACAGATGTTTATTCTGCGACACTGAACCTGAAACACTCCTTCACTTTCTTTGTCTCTGCCCCTCCATCTTTCTGGAATTATGTAACAACTGTCATGTCAAAAAGTTTACATTTACATTTATTCATTTAGCTGACGCTTTTATCCAAAGCGGCTTACATTGTTCTACAGTAATCACCAGTGTTACAGCCACTGGAGTCAAGGGGTTAAGTGTCTTGCCCAAGGACACAACAACAGTATGAACTGTGGGGAGAGTGAGAATCGAACCACCTACCTTCTGGTTGAAGGACGACCACTCTACCCACTGAGCTACTGCTGCCACTATCCAGAAGATATTATTTCAAACTGTACACCTGTTACCTTCATAAATACAAATAAATTGGCTAAATACATTAATTCACCACAAATAGAAAGACTGTATTAACATTAACTACCTATTTATATATATCTTTATATCTATCTTTTTATATAAAAAAACTGTGGTGGGACAAAAAAAGTTATAGACAAATATATTTGAAAACTAGACAAAATAGCTACGCTTTGAGAATACTAAATAAAAGTTTTTGTAAAGAAGCAGAATTTTTAATATTGCACTGGCGACTGACTGAAGGAGCGCTCTTTTACATTTAATCATCAATAAGAACACAATTAATATTTCAGACTAAAATCTTAATCGTTTTGATTTATTTCACATTTGAAGAATTATTTTGGGTGCAGGTAATGTTGACATGTGTGGCTGTGATTTAAAATAGTGTTTGAGCTTCAGCAGACTTTATCTAAAGGGATATTAATCCAAATATTGTTTTTTTTTTTAGGCGGAAATGTTTTTGGGGTTATTTTGCTGTTTTCCATCTTGATTAATTCTGAAACTGTAATATGCACATTGAAAGAATTCCCTTCTAGGAAATCTTACAAGTGCCCCCTTCATTTTGACCAGAATTATTAAAATACACTTTGTAGTTGCAGAGATACAGTCAATTTACTGTGGACATGTCCTTTTCGAGCAGAAACACCAAAACACAGGCTCAGGTTAAGAAAAGGTTAACTATTCTGCAGTGGTCTTTATTTTTCAAACTCAATATAGCCTCTCCATCTCCAAATGTCACATGACCTTACTCCAACATTACAGCTGCCGTTGAGAAATCTTTTTTTCTCAGTTTGATAGTTTTTTTTTTACCTTTATCAAACAGGAAAGTGGCGTTAAGCTGAACTCAGAATAAACAGACTAACTTAAAACTTCAGGTTCAAATGATGTTTAAACTGCAGCAGGGAGTTATCAAAATAAGACTTCTACATACATTTAATCCTGACTATTGAACTATTGTATATTCGTGTTTTATATTATGTGCACAAAACTAACTAACAACAGTGAAAACAATGAGAAACATTTCACAAACTTAAAAAAAATGTGCAAGGAGGTATTTTTGTATTTTTTGTGCACTTATGCTTTTTGTTACCTTGTGTTGTTGAAATTGCTTCCATTGTTTTCCTCACTTGTAAGTCGCTTTGGATAAAAGCGTCTGCTAAATGACTAAATATAATGTAAATGTCATAAAAAAAAAATGTCATGTTTTTTTCTTTTGCTTCATGTTTTTTCTCCACCTTTTCTAAAGTGGACCACACACTTGGGACCAGGGGCCAAGGGGCTTTTTGGGGTCACTTTAGACCCCTTTAGTACAGGAAACCTACCCAAACAAACCCCTGAGGTACCGCTCCAGGGACTCCAGCCGTAGTGCTCCTGAGCAGTGCCTCAGGAGCTACAACCCTGAGCACCGCTTTGTTTCTTTTTAGGAATATAAATGCCATTAATATGTCATTATTATGCAGTTGGCTCCTAGCGAGTATGTTTAATGACTGCATTGTCTCTCCTAAAAGGTCAACAGAGAAAAGAAAAAGTAAAAGTGCCACTGTGTAAAGAACAACAGAAGGAAGTGTGGTGTTTATTTATCGTTCTGATTTACAGAAGCTGGTTTGCCTTGAGTCAACACAGTGTCAATATACACCAGACTAAATAAATGTACAAGTGTGTAAATAGAGATAGGATGTAATTGTTCAGTCATTTTGCCTGAGTGTAATGTACAGTACAAAGACTGTAGTATTTAATGGAAGAGTCCATGAATGATAAATGGCAGAAGCAGGTGCTAAAATAAATACACAGTAATGCATTAGATTAGGTAACTATGGTTTGATAAACATGAATGAAAGCTTTATTGAACTTGTCTTGAACAAAGAAAAACAGATAGATTCAACACAGAGGACAGAACACAATGATTAAAAAGCACACTGTATCCAGTTTTATCCAGTTTGTTGTTTTTCTCTCTGTTCACTTGATGTGTTGTGCCACTTCTGAAACATTAAATCTACTGATGTAGGTCTGTTTGTTTGCACTGCTGACCTACATCTCTAAAGTTTCTCCAATTGTCTCTAATTATCCGGCCTCTCACGTGTTTCCCACTTCTCTAATTTGTGTCCGCTCATTTATCACAATCACAGGGAGCGCTGCGTCTCTTTGTCCCCAGCGAACAGTCACATCCTCCGATGAATGCCAGCTGTAAAGGGCACTCACAGCACGACGCTCCGAACCCAGATGGAGCCCGTTCCCTGCCCCACGAGAGGCTGCGGCACCTGTTTCCTCTGACTAACATTTCCCCGTCTGTTTGTATCAGCGACCGGGGGAAAACAGCCTGGAGAAAGACAAAAAGGGTTTATTTATCCCTCTTTTACAGTATGGGGTGGGATTGAGTCGGGACATTAGTCTAGAGTCTCTGCTGGTGTGTCCTTTAAGACTGAATGAACTAAAGCCGGATGTGCATTAAAGGATTTCTGCGGTAGAAGGATTTGCTTTTTGGATAAAAATTCACAAAATCACGAGTAGGGCTTTTTTGGAAAAGCAGACTCTAAAGTGGGCTTTAACTCTACACCTCTGTAGCTGCAGGACCCGAGCCACTACACCTACTGTATTTATTACTAGAGAAGATGTGAGACCAGGGTTCAATTCAAAGGTCAGGGGTCAATTTGGCACTTTTCAACAATGAACTCTCCAGTAACAGAGCGAGTGAGAAATGAGCGGCGGGGCTTTCATCTCTGCAGGTGTAGAATGTCTGGCCTAAATAAGACCCCGTTGGTTTAACAAAGGCCAGAGCTGCCATACGTCTCCTATAAGAGGAGATCTGAGCGTTTGGTCAGGCCAGACCCTCGCTGATGTCTGAGCGGAAGCACTGACAGTAAAAGGACAGGGAGAATAATGGATGACATCACCATCGTGTTAAAGCACAGTCGAGGACACAAACTCGAGCAAAGTGAGAACTCCAGCTGAGAGGGTTTACTCGAGCTGTGAGCATAGTCAAGCTAACGTACTGACTGATACCTCACTCCCCGCTGCTCAGGAGTAAACTAGTATTATCAGTCTTCTGTTTTTCAGTAACAGCACAGATGCGTTAACAAGCCCTTGGTTACAGTCGCATTAAGGCAGTCTTTATTTAATATTTGCAACAAGCTTTTAAACTACATCAAAGCAGGTAGTCAGCTGCAAGAATATGGTGTACTCTAAAATACTTTTTTTTTCATTTAGCTCTTATAGATCACTTATGTTTTAGCGCAATACAATCAAAAACTATATTGCTTTCCACTGATAATAATATGAATTCTTATCCAATCTAATCCTTTTTATAAAGCACTAAAAAAACAACACAAATGGCCAAAGTGCTGCAGACCAACATAAAAAACCACAGATGATAATATTTAGGTGCAAATGTAAAAAAAAAAGATAATGAAAACACATCTGTAATTGGCGGTTTAATGCTGTTTTAATAGAAGCCACAAAAGCTTCACTTTTCTGTCACTGGAGCAAACAGACACAAGCCTCTGTCTCTAAAACTGTCCCGAACCCTGTCCTTGAAGATTTGCTGCTGCTGCTGCTGTTGTCCGGGCGCTCAGTAAAGACTAACCCCCCTCGGCTCGTCTTTGTGTGCGCTGACCTTGTGACGCCTGTGGCCCCGGCAGCGGCTCAGAGGAATGTACACATCGCACAAAATGAGGAAGAGTGGTGAGAAAATATCCTCCTGTCTTTAAGTCTGCACCTCCTAAAGCTGGGGGCTTTCAGGAGGTGCAGACTTAAAGACGCTGAGCTGAAACACACAGTTAGTACCTTCTTTGTGGACAATACTCTGTAAATGTCAAGAAGCAAGAGATATTCTGTGTTTGTGATTAAATATCAAACAGACTCTTCAGTCAGGAACATGTCTGTCCAAGTCGATCTGTTTTACAACAAATGGAGAATCAATTTCCTGGTATTCTGCCCGTTTTTCACCGAATCACAGGACAACCTAAACTATGTATAAAAGCTTGACAAAGGAAGTGATGGAACGACAAATATAAGAGATAAGTTAGGACTTTATTGACCCCACAGCAGACAGCAGCACATGCAATAGAATAAAAAGATGTACAGGTATATACAATCTCTATGACTTTAATGTTGTGTACAACCATGTCTGCCTGGATGTGTAGCTCAGTAGGTTAGGTCTGTGGACTGTGGCTCATTTCATTGGACGTTAACATGTGATTTAGTTGTTCATTACAGCATACTTACATATATTATACAAACATATGTATCTGGGTGAGTGAAAGTTGTGCTAACTCAGTGGAATAACTCTGGTCTGGTCAGAACTTTATCATCTGGCTCGTTACTCATATATACTCACATATTTTTTATTTTAAATGCGTGTCGTACAGTTGGAAACTGATCTCAGTCTTGTCTTGAATTCAAAGTATTTCCGCTCTGGTTTGTCTCAGACGCAGAGGATCAGGAGGATTGTAAATCAAGTTTATTTGTTCTTATTCAACTGTCTGCTGGGATCTCTTCCCATAAAAAATAAATCATGTATTGTTTTTAGTCAGTCCACAACAATCCTATGACTTGGTTTTGGTTGGTCGTGACTAAAAGGAACTGCACATTGCCTCCTCAGTTGAATATAATGGGATCACAAAAGTGACGATGAAGACATCCGGACGAAGAATTTAACAAAGTAAACAGTGGTATTAACATTAAACACTAATTAAAGTAGCACCACATACCTTTTAGACCCAAAATATACATTCTCACTCTGATGTTGTTGGTTCAGTCGAATCATGTCTATGTGACTGACACAGCGCCCTCAGCAGGTCTTTGTAATAAATACACTAACATGACTGTTTCAGAGGCAGGTTCTTCCTGAGAAACTTGTCGCTTGGATAGTCTCTGCTTGTAAACAAATGGAGACTATCCTGGTCACAGAGCTGCTGCACAGAGAGGGATCTGCGCCCTCTACTGGCTAAAAGTTGAGCTGTGCTGCTTTTAAATGACATTTATGATCATGCATCATCTGAGCCGGACATAGCCCTGCAGCAGCTAATTAGTCCATCCAGTGCTATAAAGTATTCTTTTTTTCCTTTTTTGTTACACTTTCATCCTGGACAACTTTTTTTTCCCCCTTTTTACGTCCACCCCCCGACTTGTTACTTGATGCTGATTGGTTGATTAGATGTGTTTCATGAAGATCTACCTTGATAGAAAGAGTCCAGCGTTGTGACACTGAAAGCCCAATGTTAACCCAAAAGTTACCTGACTAACCCCCGACAGGGCTCCAGTAAACTGTAAAAGTAGAGTTTGCTCTGTGACAAGTTGCTCTTTAAGTGAGTTTGTGTTTGTTGCTGGTTGTGAAAGAATGTTCGTTAGGTTTATTCTAATAATATCTGTCTTTACACAATCGCGGCGGGCACATCCTTGAACCAGGACAGAAACTGAACACAACATGTGGTCTGGAGTTATGCAACAGGGACCAAAGACAGGGCTGTTTACTCTGCCTCCTCGTAAATCCTGGCTCGTTCAGACTAAACACCCCCTTGAAACCAACACATGTCCCGGGTTTATTTTTGTGGCAGAAACCAAACCAAGGAGGTCCAACCCAAAGTCCAAGGCTCTTCAAACAAACTAAGTCAAGACAAAGAGAGATATATTCATATTATGAACCTCTTTTTGGTAAAAAAATGAAACAATACTTTTATTATTGATACTGTTGGCCTCTTTTTGTTCCTTTTCTAGTGTTTTCAGCTGAATTTATGTTGTATCTGGGAGTGTTATTCTGAACAAATACTAGATAATTAGAATAATTAGAACACAAATTGTGACGGCTACAGAGATAAAACATGTTTGACTTGTTGCGATGTTAAATAAATGCATTAGTTTAAAACAGGAGTGTTTTGAATATGTTTTGAAGAAGCCCGCGGTAAAATGAGATTTACTTTAAATGGGTTTTGGGTTGGGAACTTGTTTGAGAAACACTGATGATACAAGCAGGTTTTGAATCAAACCAAAGCAACAGTATCTGCACATCTTTGTTGTTTTCAAATTGTTGTCAAATGTTGCTTTTTTTGTAAAAGCTTTATCTTCTGGTCGTCCTGTACAAATGTTTGTTCCCAAATGTTCTTCTCAGAAACTGGAAACAGCCGAGTCGAATCTGACTTTTGCTACATTTACAAAAAAAGTGTTTTCTTTCCCCTTAATGTGCATTAACCTTTTTTAAGTGAAACAAAAACTGCCTCATGTGAGTGAAAATATTAGTAAAAGTAATTCCAATCTACCATTTTGAATACTCAATCAAAAACTCTTCAGTGAATTCCAGATTTAGTATGGGACTGGCACAAAGTGGGACTCAAACCCCTAATCTTCTGCACAACAACAACTAATGAGGCTCTTAACCTGATGTGTTGTTATAAGAAAAAGAAAAATGTTCCACTGAAGGTAAAAAAGAAGTAATAAAAAGTGAATAAACTGCTGGTTAAGCACAAGAATGTATTTCTGGACTCTGAGAACATCTGGGACAGGGTTCTGCTCGAGCCCAGAGTTAGAACTAAACCTGGTGAAGTCGTTCCAAAGACATGTATAGTTGTGTTGAGCCGGAACGATTCTCCAAACGGAATTCACACAGACAGTATTTTTAGAGTCTTCCAAAGCTCTTGCAGTGCTGTGTCGTCTTTCTCCAGAAACGTCTGAAGGACTTGTTTTGAGCATTTGTCACGAAGGAAGTGTTTTGCTAAATGCTTTCCTGTAGACAGACGTTTTTAATGGAGGAAAAACTATTTGTAATCCGGGGCACAAAACACACCTGCTTATTGATTAACCCTCACTGATAACACTTGAATAAATTCTTTGTCCATACGGACCACAGAAACTAGTTCTTTGCACAAACAGTCATTACTGCAGTAGTTCAGTGTGGTCCACAGGTATTGCACATTTCCTCGACCTCTTCCTGAACTCCTGGCCTCATGCTTCTTTACGTCAATGTCCATTTCCCAACACTGACTCTCCTTCTCGCTGCAGATTAGCTCCCTTCTGCACCATTAGCCACAGACGGAGATTGTTAGCCTTTAGCAACCGCTGCTGGCTCCAGTTTGACCAGCCCTTCGTCTGATTGTGGCAGCAGTATTTCAATGGCCTGAATAGCTCCTTGTACACGTCTGAGGCTCGCCTTTCTTCAGGCTTTCGACTTGGCAGTGATATAAGTGATCTGCAGCAAAACGAGCCCATAAAAGTCAGAGTTAAATTCAAGATTGTGCTGAACTGCCATGTTTTAAACCCCGTAGTTCAATGTTCACATTGTTTTTTTCGTCCCACTTGTTCATTCATTGTACATTCCCCGAGCGCACCTTCCCCCCGGTGAGTAATTTGCTTCTGGATTTGCTCTTGTATTTTCTCCGCAGAGCCAACTCTTCATCATGCTGTCACCAGCCGCTGCAGCATAATGCTTCAGTGTCAAGAACAGTTTTTAAAATTCAGGCAACGAACAGATCCCTACAGGCGGCGAGGCTTTATGAACGGAAACAGAAACAGAAATCTCTTTGCACTGGAATGGCACGGACACTGAGGTCATACGTGGGATAATGACACGGTATAGGCCCAGGTCATGGCCTCAATCATTCACTCCACTGAACAATAAGACTCTATATACAGTAGAGCTCTATGGTGCGTGTGCTAGTCCATCCACACAAGTCAGTGCACACCTCCTTTACCTGATCCTTAGCTCCAACCTGACTGAACATATCTTAAAAAAGGTTGATAATTAATGGCATTTTTGTTAAAAAAAAAAAAAAAAGAGAAATTACTTTAAAGGTTAGTTCAGGCATCTGAATTTTGGAATTAAATGCATAAATAATGTTAAAATATATGTGATCTCTAGTTTCCAGTGACAAAGAGCAGGTATTACGCCACAAATTATATTTTTTTAAAGATACGATGCAGTGACTTATAACTCCATTTGATGCAACAAGTCTTCTCTGGTGTATTTTTTAACACCAAGACAAGACACAAGACAAGACATTTATTTTTGTATAGCCCAATATCACAACAACAGCCGCCTCAAAGGGCTTAACAGACTGCACTAGACAACATCCCCTGTCCTTAGACCCTCCATCAGGGTGAGGAAAAACTCCAAAAAAAAACCAGCCGGGAAAAAAGAGAAACACCACACACTTAATGAAAGGAACGGGATTAAAGGTGGGTGTTTAATTATACTGAGGCTCTATTTGTGTCCCAAGAGTCTTTGGAAAAACACAATATTGTTAAACGTCAACAGAGAAATGATTATGAAACATATATTTTCTTAGACTGACCATAATGTGACTTTTAAAATGGTTGAAAGTCTTGAAGTCTGATGTATGTATAATCCAGTAAATGTTTTTCATAACCAGGATATGGCTGCATGTAAATATTAGTCAAATAACGTCACCCGGGTTTCTGAGTTGTTGTTTCCCACTTGTGCAGGCGTTTTAACTCGGAAATGTTCTCCTGAGTTCCCGAGGACAAATGCACCAGTTTGAATCCATAATCCAAGCAGTGGATTCAAACTCTTATCCATGTGAACTCAGGAGAAAAAAAAAGGTTTGGCGTTTTTAGTTGCTAAACATTAAGCCCTAAGGAATTAATTATACAAGAGACATTTATCAACCACTTTTTGTTTACCCTCTGTGTTACATTCCACTACAACGTGAGCAGATATTCATGGTTTAAAGCTTGTCAATAATGAAACCATTTTCATAGCTCATTTATTGAAAGATTGACCAATGACAAAGTACGTTTCATGGCAGCCAACTTTGGTTTTTACTTCTAAGATGGATGATCTCAAAGAAAAGTGCTCCGGAGCAGGTAACATCCAGAAAGTGAGATAATATATGTCAGAAAGGATTTAAATTTTCTCCATTTCACTGAGAGGCCCCTAACATTTGAAAAAACCTTTATGTATTTCTTGTTTTTTGACAGTTTTTTGACAGTGTGCAGTCCATTCAGTCTATGATACTGTTAGTTTTGCATAGGTTTAATGCAGTTTTATTACTCTTAGGTTTGATCTAACTGGGCAGAGGAGACATGTCGGGAGCATCCTCACACTGACAAACCTGCCTCACTCCCTCATCCTAAACACCCCTCCCTAACACCCCCCCACCGTCAGGAGTGTTATTGTCCTGATAAGAGTTGAGGAGGATATGCGCTCGCTGCTGTGATCGAGGGTGTGACGATCGCTGATAAAAGTGTTGACAGCCACATTTCTGCAGCGAGGTGCTCCGAGCTTCAGGAGGAGGCGGCTGGCGAGGTGACAGACTGACCCCCCCCCCTCAGTTTACAGTCTGTGTGCTCAGCTTTAATCAGGCCATAAGGGCGCTTCATAACAGCCGCGAGTAAAGCCGGAGTGAAAACAGACACGTTTAGTTGAGTATGAGACGATAGATGTGCTTTTGTTGGGTTGTATGCAGGTCATTTAAAAACATATTACAGATATGACTAGCCATTTGTTTAGTATTGAGTAATGGAAAATAGAGCTTAACCCAAATATATTTCAATAAATTTCTCAAACGTCACTGGAAAAGCTCTAAGAGACAGACTGAATGGATCTTTAACTGTGGTAGCCAGATTTATGTCAATAATTTACTATTAATGCTTCAACAACTTGACCTATAAAACCTTTTCCAACACAAAGGTACTATAGTAAAGTATATTTGCCACATAAACACATAAAGCTTATATATAATGTAGTGGGTGTTTGTTGCTTGTGCTGCTGGACTGTTCTAGATTTCTCCGAACACACATTAAACTAATCTTAAATATCAAGTTCCTCTCACTTACACAACATTATCTGTTGATTAATTTTGGTCATATTTAGAAATATAAATACAAACATATACAATGTAATCAAGGATAAAAAGAAAAAGACAGGCCTTGGTATTAAATGCTGACAGACCAAATAAATGAAGAAGTTTTCTAGCGTCTAATAACTTTGACATAGTTCTTGTACAAACCTCAGACCTTTATTTACCTCAGACTAAGACCTGCTAGCATCAGATGACTGTCAGATTAACAAAACTCAACTATTTCTGTAATTACCAATGTGACTGAAACTGAGCTGAACACAGCTGCTCTGTGATGCTTGGTTAAATATTTTCACATCCAACAGCATTTCTTCACACTCTCTCTAATCTTCAGTCTAGTCGGTCTAATCTCATCGTGCACGCTCTCACTTGAGACTTCTCTGTGCGTCCTCTCTTCTCGTCAGTCCCAGAGAATACTGCGATGCATTTGTCTGAGCGGTAGAGAGGAAAACATTGTGGTTTTGGCTCTGCTCTGGTGTTGTTTATGGAGGGGATCCATCTTTGTGCTGCTCTGTGGATCAGGGCGATGCGGGTGGGAATTCTGGGAAGTCAGGCCTGAATGAGAGAATACTAACCCTCTACGTTTTGGTTGGACAGTGCCTCTGGCTTTTTTTGAAACGCATCTGAGCACACACGCAGAGAAAACGGGCAGACTTTAAGAGGTTGTCCTGACCTTTGACACCTCCTCCGGTATTTTTACTCACCGTTTTATTGAGGCACACTCTCAGCCAAGTGACCTACTTTCCTCACTTTTTATTCTCCATCCTTTCCATCTCCTGTGGGCAACCTGCATGTCAATATTTTCTCTGCCTTAATCCAACCAAAACAAAATGTGAAAATATGTAGAAAAGGTTTAAAATACACAAAGATGAGTGCACAGATAGAAAAGCCTTTTAGTACATTTCCATTCTCAGATGAGAGCTATACCTCAACGTGGTCTTTTTATTGGACTACAGTATTTGTTCCAGTGTAGAAACTTGAAATGGAATATATTTTTAGATTTAAAAATATCAATCTCTTTTATAATGTGCAACAATGAGCACCAGTCATGCTTTTTAGTATTGGACAACCAAGTTTATAGCATCAAACCATTCAGAGCTTCCTGTAAGACTGTAAGGCTCCATTTCCATTGAAACAGTAATAGTCACTTTCCATTGTCAAAGCTTGTGATATTAAATATTGAGTTCAAGTTCAAAAAGCTTGAAATAAAAGGCACATAAAAGTTGCTTCTAAAAGGATTTTATATAGAAACATAATTTTTGCTGCACTTTTGTGGTGTCACTGTTTACTTTGCCGTGGATGAACAGACCAGGAGCTTGAATGACTCATGGAAGCCACTGATTTTAGATTGAGGTTGATCATTGTGGCAAAAGGCAAAAAAACTACCCTCCGTCACATTCTGCCTGATCTGTTTTGACTAAGGGACTCAAAGTTGGAAGAAACAACATAAAAACTATAAAAGTCATAACATCAATCTTATTTTAATTTTTTATATTGAATTTTATGAATAAAATCCAGTCTGAGCATTAGATTTTCCACTGCAGTTCTTTATAGTGGCCATTCTCAATGTTGTGGTAGTTTCAGTTTTTGTCTTTAGAGCGTTTTTTATCTCAGTGCTTGAGCCCCTTGAACACAGTCAGAGTCAAAAAGCTGTGTGAGATGTGTTTAATCACCTTTAATTAATAATTTTGCTCTGATTAAAGTATTTGCATTTACTAAATTCACAATTTAGTGTAATTTTAAAACAGCCAAGTCTGCATTAAACTGTGAATACCAAGTCCTTGAGTGAAAAAAGAAACCAGAGGACAAAAAGTCAGAGCTACAATACAATACAATCAGTCTGTGGGCCGTGGCTGGCGGTGCACTCAAAATGGGATTCTGGCTCTCTCTGATGCTTTCTGACTGAGATGAATGGCTGCGATGTGGGTAGTTTCTTAATGAACTCATAGCAGGGTGTAGTCTGGGCAGGCATTGCTCAACACAAGGCTTGGAGCTATACAAATCTAATTACGGCTGTGGAAAACACTGCTCGGATTGCTTTCGGGTTGGTTTTTTGTCAGGACTTTGAGCTCTGGCCTGGATCTGCGGCTGTAAACTAAAGTGAGCTTTTGGCTTAAATGGGGATTTGGAGGAGACAGGATGAGACACGGTGCAGTTTAGGACAACGCTCATGATGTCAACGCAAGGTTTCCTCACATGAAATGGAAACTTTGGGATTGGCACACGAGTCTGGCACCACCCATCTGATGAAACATGATGAAGCAGAAAATGACTGACTAATTTAGCCATGTCAACATTTCGTTTTTCTCTCTTCTTTTTCATTCGGCTTTAAAGTTTGCACATTGTCAGGCAAATAATGTTATCAGATTAGTCAACAACATCTTTTCTGTTCCTTTTTTGTTGTTGTGGGATTTTGAAGTGCTGTCCCCAAAATGGCTGTGGTCAATAACCCACAACAGAGAGCAGCAGTAAAGAAGAGAAAAATGTTGAGCATAAATAGAACAGCTCCAGGTTATCATTTGACACGTGCTTTCACTTTCATTTTGCACAAATCTGCTTTTTATTCAACACCAGGACATAGCATAAAAGCTGTTAAAAATGATGTGGTCCGTTGCAAAATGTGGCATTTTGCAAAAGAAACCATGTTTAAATCAAAGCTACAAGGTACATAATGCAAGGGCCAAATATGGAGCCTTGGGGGACTCCAGAGTTAATATTCTGAAGCTATTGTCTGGAAAGTCTGGTACTTTGGTAGAAAAGATCACAAAACACTTCAAGCATGAGTTTTGAAGATGGGGTGGTTCTGGTGTATCTGTAAACAATCTGTAAACAATCCTAAATCATTTTTTCTTAAATTATAGAACAATAAAAAGAATGAGTGAGTAAAATGTGATACTGAAAGAGGGCGACAAGACCAAGACAAAACCAACCCAGTGAAGGAAACATTAGAATGGATCCCAGGAAACCACAAACTTCAAACTGTCCAAGTTGGATGGACTTATGGACTGGTTAAAAAGAACATTCATCCATTCATTTTCTTAGTCCCGTTAGGGGCCGCGGGTGACTGGAGCCTATCCCAGCAGCTTTAGGCCTTAGGCAGGGTACACCCTTAGGTGGGACCAGTTAGTTACAGTTAGAGGAACATGAAAAAAACATTTTAATAAATAGAAGTTTGTGGACATATAAACCAGTTGTGATCCTGGCCTGTTGTGATTTCAGACAAGACCAAAACCATTAAAAAGTCACGTTAAGACACAAACAGCGCTAAACACATTTGACACCAACACACCAGAACAAAAGGAACACATCCATAAAACCTCACATCAACTATAACTGCTTCTACAGAACAACCTGAGCGTGGCTTTTTACTCAGATTGACTCCGACTGTTCCGAGGGGATGTGGCACTGAGACGAAAACCACTCTATGGCCAAAAAACTGAAACTAGATCAAACTGCGGACCACAGCTTTGGCGGCGATAGAGTGCGTTTGTTCCATGAAGGGAAACAGATCTGCTTGAGGGTCGCCGACGCGGAGGTCCGGCTCCTCTGCAGCTGATAGTGATTTTAAATGTTCAACTCCAGAAAAGACTCGTTTTGTAGCTGTGTGACTGTTGACACTGTGGTTTCCTGCTTGGATTATTGTGTGTTAACAATCACTGCCTTGTTGTAAACATCTGTTTTGAGTGCTAGCGTTGTGTTGTGGCCTGTAGTCCTGTTTATGGATAAATGTGAATAAACGTAGGTCAGAAACAACACCAAGAATAAAGTCAAAGTCTTTGTTCTAAAGATTCTTAGTTCTTTTCTCACTTACCTTAGTTTTCTTAAATCACTTGGTCTGTGTAAGTTTACATATTTTTTTTAAAGATTTTTTTTATTAAAAATATCTATTGTGTTGGCAATACTGTCCAACTTTACTGTCACTTTCATTAAAAAGTCAATAAGAAATGCAACAAGTCCTTTTAGATGAACTGAAAGTGATAAGATTATTACTAAGAAACCTCAAATCAAGACCCTTTTTATTTGTCTATCTTTGAGAAATCGACTCTTAGAACTACTGCCCAGAGGAGACAAACTGAGCACTGCTGTGGATGAAGCACACTTTCTGTCTTTAAGCACCGATTCTTATATTGAGGTTTGGGACTGCAATTTGTAAAATTTCCATTAGACCTATTTATATTTCCACTGGGTTTAACAGCTTGTCCCTTCAGGGCTACCATAGCTGTTCACATGCTCAAAAATAAGAAGTGTGAGGTGTTAAATTGCAATTTCTTGCATCAATTTCCCATTAAATTTGACCAAAGAAAGGCAGTAAAAACCCACCCAAGTCCCATCCACCTCCATAACCACTCACCGAACATGTATCTGGACATAGCTTAGCATAGCTTCTTTGCTAGAATAATAATAAAACATATACTAGCTGTCTTTGCTACATAAACGTTATTATTCTGTGTATCTCAGATTTGCAGCAGCATAAACCACAGCAATAACATTTAGCAAAGATCGACTTTTCTTTCAAAAACATAGTGCTAAAGTTATTTGAACACACTGACACATGCTTTTCTTATGACTTTGTGAACCATTTATTTACAGAACAGATTTCCGTTTCCAGAAACCTTTACCACCTCAGATTGATGCTCGGTTTAAATTTCCCTAAAACAGATGCAGAGGAAGAGACCAAACCAAGCCACAGATGAAAAGCCCATTTGAAAAGACATTTGTTTTTGCGATCAGGCTCTTGTCCTGCGTCCACAGACTTAAAATGATGTTCAGATTTGTTTTCATGTGGCTCTGGGGACACAGCGAGTTTTATTACAGATGAAAAATGTAATAATGAAAAATGCGGCTGAATCGTTTCCTCTTTTTAGCCGTGGGTAAAACACTGGGAACGGGAGTTAAAATGCAATGTTGTTTGAGGAAATAGGTGTCATGTTGTGTTATTCTTGCATGAAATAGAAATGGAAACAGGAGAAATGGAAACAGGAGTCAAAAGTATTACGTAAATATGATATTAGCACATATATGTATAAATGTGGAAAATAAAACTGCATAAGACAATCTCTATTGTTGATAACTTTATAATTCTTGCCGTTGGTACATAACTATGACCTGTATAACAAATAAAAAAATTATGTTGACAATTATTTATGACATCGTTGTACCTTTTGAATACTGTTATTGTCTGTTTTGTGCTGTTGTTTTGGATCATTTTGGTTTATTTTTTGTGCTAGCTTAATTAGGTCATTTACAAGAGTTATGTCCGTTTTTTTTTCTTTGTTTGGTTTATTTTGGTCATTCAAAGACCATAAAAGAATAGAAATAATAACACAAGTAACTAAATAAAGACAAGTTAACAACTCAAGTTAACTCAAGACTTCTTCAGAAACATGACAAAACTCAAACTAGTTCAGTCGCCTCGGATTAAACTGCGAGTGGTCCATTCTGTTGATTCTTTAAAAAAGCAGCTGAAGACACTTTTATTCAATCAAGCTTTTACTTGATTGGATTTGATTTTATTGTTTGTTGTTGTATTTTCTTTTGTTGTATGTCTTTTTTTTTCAATGTGGTTTTTTTTTTTATTTATATTGTTGCACTTTGTAAAGCACAGATTTTTTTTTTTTTTTTTACCTGAAAGGTGCTGTATAAAAAAGTCCCTCCCCTCTCAGTTTCTACACAGGGTTGCATGAAAAAGTGGACTATAGTGGACGCAATTCCAGAATGTATTTTGACACTAACCAGTTGACACTTTTCTTTGTTGGTGTTAATCAAATGACACTGGCCTATTTCTGAAAGAAATCTCCACAGTGTTTATCTATTTTACCAACAAAGACGTCATATTCTCCAAGTCTTGTAACATTATTGAGTAACTTCAGAGGAAAATGATGTCATATTTATTCTTTGATTCATGCTAAGAAAAGGTTAGCCATTACAGGCCAAACTTAAGTCTCCAGCTTGTTTCATTCTATTGTGTTGTGTACAGTTTTAAGACACAGTTTAACATTTACCCAGCAGACTCCACATTTCTGTCGGGTTGTTGGTCTTTACTTGGCGTCTATGTGTTTTCCACTGCACACTCTGTTTTATATAAACTCAGCTCCACAGACGAGCCCAGCTTTAACTGATTGAGTCACTGATTCAGACTGAGATTGTTAGATTTTGTTTTTAACCGGAGAAGAATCATCCGGGGTAAGTGTAACTGGCTTTGCAAAACAGTGCCCAGACTCAAACATTCATTTTGGAAGTCTGACTCTAGTCGGACTAAGGCAGTACAGATCTATTGTCAGGTAAAGATACTGGCTGTCTTTGTTCAGTCTTGTTATCTAGGAGTCAACGTTATACTAAAAGACGTATTAAATAATAATATAATAAAAGACGTAAGACCTATTAAATCACATACTACTTGATGAATGGGATGTAGCTTTATTGTGTCCAGAGGACTGTCTCTGGATAGTTGGCCTTAAAGTGTGTAAATCATAGAGCCTTGAGGGACGCCATAAAGAAGACTTGTGTTGAAAGGAAGTGACCCGAAGCTGGAGGTTTAACTTCTGACCAAGGACAGAGCGGTCAAACGTGCGTAAAAGCTGACACTTGAATCTAACAACAACAGACTCGAGCCGTTACTCGATACGGCTTTTACGCCCGACACGACCTTCGTTGTAAAAGGTGTTGAGAGGTGTGAGCGCTCGTGTAGGAAACGACCAGGAAAGATGACTTTGACTTCACTGGCCCCGGGATAATGATCCATCTGTGAGTGAGCTCATGTGTGAGACGCAGTGTGTCCAGACAGTTCCTACCTTTATGAAGACAGGCAACACAACCGTCAATTACAAAGAAACAGGACTCCACAGATCGAGGCTTATTGGAGGAACAAGACGTAATAATAAAAATAGGTGTATTTTAAAATCCTTCTATTTTTATTTGAAGCTCGAATAGCTCAGTTGAATTGGTTTTGAATATAGTAAAATACTAAAAGACATAGTAACTCAAAGAAAACATAAACTTGACACTGCCTGCAAACAGACTTAAATGTGTTTGCAAGTTAAAGACCAATAACAATTGAAGTTGTATTTTATGGAGAACAACAAAATACACTTACAGTGAACTGTTTTAAATATCAGAACTCATGTATTCTCAAGGCTTAATTAGGAATAATGATTTTTAACAGAACATTATGAGTGTATTTTGTAAGTGTCTTATTGAACAATTTATAAAGTCTTATTTTTACATTATTAATCATAGACGTTAGGTTGAGCTGAGCCATAAATTACATTCTTGAGTTCAGGATTTCAAACAGCAATGCCACATTTTTACTTCAATAAAAAATGCTTGATTGCGATGCTGTATCATTGTCAAGCCTTAAGTGCTGCTGTTTTGGTTCATAGGACCGATACTAAAAAACCCAAAGGCCCTGTCTTGCTACATTTTGCTTTTTATGTTAACAATAAGCCAATAAATTAAATAATGTTATTCAGTTATAAAGAATACTACATTTAAATAGCATATAAATAAAAGCTGTATGTTAGCCACTATTTTTGACAAAGCATCTTTCTTTTCTCTCACACATTGTAATAATGCTGGACATAAATGCTTTGTTCTCCCCACTTCTGCAGAAATACAGTGTTCTGACCTCGAACACTGCAGCAGTTTGAGCCAAAAGCCGATCTAGTCAATATTTGCTTCTTGGTGCTTTACATTCTTGACGGTCTTTCTATAGATGCAAGGTAAATACTACGAACAATGCAAATACATCCAGTCATTCATTCCTGAGGCTATGTTTTTACAGCAAGTTGTGCAGATTTCCTCTTTGAGCTAAAAATACAGCTCTCAAGTCTCTGAAACCCGGGGCTAATGTGTTTCCACCGTCCCAGAGCGGACGGCTGGTGTGAACACAGATGGAGAACAGTAACGGCTGCTGCAGGGCATTGAGAGCCAGTCTTGAACTCACATAACCCTTCCTCTGGCTCTGAGAGAGTTTCTGACTCTGCCCACCTCCAGAGTTAAGGCTAAAGTCGAGGAAAATGCTTTGTTTTTGTGGAAGAGGAGTCTAGAGGCTGTGTTAATGACATCTCTGGGGTATTCTCAATGCATTTAGTTCAAACGCATATATTTCTATTTAGAGACTTAATATAATCCACAAAGTGCAAACCAATTAAATGTCTTATGGTTGTTTTTTATGTTGTTTCTCATATTGAGTATATTTGTACATTTTTATGTATATTTTTATTTTTCCGCTTCTTTGAATCAATGGCAGTGTATTTTTTGTGAGTACAGGTGCCATTATCCCACCATGGATTTGACTTTGTCCTACATTATTTTGCAGTTTTTACAAATACAAGCAGTGGGGCAATCGTTACACTTCCCAAACTCTGGACGTTTTAAATTAAAGTGTGTGTTATCACAGCCCTGGTCCTGTTCAAGTCCAGGTTAAAGACTAGTTTACACTGGCTTTGAAACATCTTGTAGCACTGTGACACAGGACGGCTGCAAACGTGTATGTTGTTTAAACTGAGATTGATTATTAACTCTGCAAGTGCCACAAAAGATGTTTCTGAATGAGATATCCATCATAGTTGAAGTTATTGAACGCACATGTATTTCTATTAAATAAGAATAAAAAGGTGAGCTGATCTTGTGTATAAAGGTAAGAGTCTGGAGGGGTAGTGGTAAAATCCTAGGTAATCCTAGATTTATTTTCTCTTTCTTCTTGTTATATAACAATATGAGATACCTTTATTCCCTTTTACGAAAACAGCACAAAAAATGGAGTTGGCGTGGGACGTGGAATTCCAATTAAGTACCTCTTTTATCAGTTTTCATAGTTTCCATTTCCATTTAAATTAGTGTCCCACTGTATTTACCACTAAAAACATTCTTTAAACACCCATTTCCCACTGTTTTCTTCTCTAATTGTTTCAAAACGCGCCAAAAGTGCACTTGTCCTTTTACATAATCCCTGTTGTTGTTTGTCTCGTTCCCTGGACAAGCCCTTGTTTTGTTCCTCGGGCTCTTTCAGAACAATAGTAATTTTATCAGCCTTGTTTCCGAGTCTCATTCAGAATTATGTAATATCTGGAGCCGTGCCGAGCGTAACCACAAACTTCCCCTCGTTCACGATAATGTGTCACAGCCTTTTTCTCCAGTTCAGGGCCCGAGGGGTGTTCACTGCACTCCACTGTCGCTCTGACGCACTCACACGACAAACAAATGACCTGGATTTACAAAGAGCTATGACTGAGCTGGGGAGGGTAGTCACACAAAACACAGACCACAAAACCTTTCTTTTGCAATCCTCTGGTCAGTCTTTGACACTTGCTCATGACCCACAAAGCAAGAATAAACTCAAACGGACAACATCACATTAGTTCGGTTTAAACTACGATCCACTTGCTCCTTCTGTGTTTTAGGATTGATTTTAAGATTTTACTGATCACTATTAAATCTCGATTTAAAAGCCTCACACCAAGCTACATTAGCATTTCCAGAGTCAGAGCCAGACCAACGATGACTCTGGTTGAAAAGTCCAGACTGAGACCAAGTCATGACTGAGACTAAGATCCACTAGAAGAGATCCCAGGGAAATCCAGATAGTCCAGTCTTAGACCAAGTCCCAAGTCATGAAGGGTTTGGTCAAGAGACAAGTTTGAGACACAACAGAGACCAGAAAATGAATGTTTAAAATAAAAACTACCACTCTAATTCGACACATCGTTCCTTTTGTCGACGGGACGCAGTCATATGTCATAGTGACGGCTCAGTCGAGACAAAATGCATCCAACAAAAGCCCAGTGTTCAGAGACTACACTGAACAGGATGTAGTTTACCCAAAAAACAGCTCAGTCTTTTGACCTTCTCTGTCTCAGGTGATCTCACACACAAGGGTTTTTATTGCCCTGCTCCTCCTCAGTGTCCAGAGTTACAGCAGTGCTCAGCGACAAGAGCATGTTCAGGCAATGAGCTCCAAGAAATATGAAATGTACTGAGGTGGAATAAAGTAGTTATTAAGATGCTGCTGTTACAAACGGATCGGTTTCTGCAACGCTGGACATGAGACACATTATTTCCAATACAGAGGTGAGGTTCTTTTTTGTCCAAATGCACACATTAAACCTCTATAAGATCATCTTTGGACTTGTCTGTTTCTAAAATCCTGCTCCCAATAGATTGTCAAGGTATTGTCTTTTCCTTTTTTCCACTTCTACTTTTAAAATTGATGGATATCTTTGAAAGCTGTCACAAAAAACGAGGGCAAATCAATGAGTTATCTCCTCAGGGGGCTTCATACCTGCCTCCCGCTGCTCCCACATCCTGCCCAAGATAACGCCAGATCCAAGGACGGCTCGTCACTTATCGACTGCTTTTGTGTCTATAAACTTCACTGGTGACCTAGTTTTTTCCGCAGCGTGTGCCTTTTTGAAGATGGTATCACTTATAAAGAGTCTTATCGAGGTTTTGAAGGCAAAGATTAGGAGCCAAACCAAGCTTGAAATTACCTTCAGTTTCTGCAGATGAACAATTGTCACTCAAAGACGTTTTCTGGCAAAGACTAGCTTTTTACTTTTGTGTTTGATTGACACCAAACTGAGGGAAACATAATGAGGTACATTAATGAAACGGAAGAACAAGGACGGAATGGAATGTTCTCAAAGTCAAACATGGTTTTCTCTTTTTTGCAAAATTGAGGTTAGGACATGAGGCACTGATTTTGTACAATAATCAAAAATAGTGTCTAAACCCATGTCTCACTTTTTCTTTTAGGGGCATCTAATTTCAGTCAAGCCTTTTAAAACAGAAACATTGTAAAGACAAGATTGACAATGAATGTATTCATTTTTTAAGGATTTTGCTGCTCATGTACTTTATGGATTTGAAGTCTCCTGTAACTAGGGTTAGAGTACTGGACAACACTGCTTTTATCAGCAGTAATGGCTAACTCTGTGTTTATGCAGCAGTCTGTTGGAGGTGGTCTCAGAAAAAGAGATCCTAGGTGCAAGGAGCAATGGAAACTAAACAACATGGACCATCTCCTGCATTGGGCTTTTCAAACAACAGAAACGGAATGACTCTACAAGCAACCTCCTGGTCCACTGCTGGAGCATTAGCGTTAACACTTCCTCTCGGTCCCTCAGAGGGGTCTAACTCCACCCCTCTGTTCTGCGCCGCTGAGCCAACACCACATGCAGCGCTCCTCAGAGACAGCTCTACTGTTTTCTCTGTCAACAAACAACGGGCTGCTCTTCCTCACATCAACCTCATGTTCAGAGTGAACGGTGGACGAAACACAGCGTTACACCGATGCCCTTTGAGTTTGCTGATAATGAATCTTTCAAATCCTCTCTGAAGGTTAAGGTAAGCATGACCTGTGTGTTTTATTTAGGAAATAGCTAAAGCTGGTTTCATTGTAAACTATGGTGAGACTGACAGTGTCCAGCTTAACCTTTATCTTGGGTTCATCTCGTCCTCAAGTGAGACAAAGCCCTGTTGTTAATGCTTTTAGTTCAGTATATTTCATGGACTCAGGCATCTCTCGACCCAAAAATGCACTGGTTACATATGTCTGAGGAGATTCTCAGTCAGTCTCATTATCTTCAAGGTCGTAAACAGGATTTAAGGAAGACTCAGGTCCACGAACATACATTTTGCATTTTAAAACAAAAGGTTAATGTTAGACTGAAGAAACTTAAATGTGTAGTAAAAAAAGACAGTCACAAGTCAACTCCAGAGTCTTTTCATGTTGACAGTATTGTTTCATTTATCTAGTAATAAGCATAATATTTTAGCTTTTATCCATTCATTGCAAAGAATTGAGTTAACTTTAATTACTGGAGATATTAGAAACATATTGTGGTGGCAGTAAAATCAAGCAAAGACCTTCAGAGTTTATTCTAAAGGAAGGACAATGATGTTCATATTTTTTAGCATAGCATTTAAAGCATTAAGATAATTTTTAGTTTAGAGCAGATACAAGCACCAAATGTATTTTCAAAATGAGTTCAGTTCAAGTTGGATATGATTATTTTTAGGCCCCACACAGTAATAGTTACTTGACTCATTCTTTTAGTCGTCTTCTCTGAGCTGACACGTGGTTTATTTCGTTGGAAATGCTCACTCTGTAGCTCGTCACATCCCAAAAAAAGAAACATTTGACTAAAAATAGACTTTTCAAAAACCTCAGATAAACCGGGGACTGCAGTTTTCCTCAGAATCTGCGTTTTCTATGACCAGAGTTCTCGTGTGAAGGAGCCTTTAGCGAGAAAGTATAGTTGCCCTGAGGCCTGTCTTTTGTAAAATGATAATATAATAGTTTTCCTCTGTTTTCTCAGTAGCTGGTGTTTACATGCAAACAAACCAAAGTATGGTCCAGTCTAATGTCATCCCAAGACACAAGCCAAACCTGAGCACAGCATAAAGTCAAAGAACATCTGTGAAACCCATTTCTAAAAATCCCATCTTGAATCTGACATAAATCAACATTATTTCTCCAAACAAGATTATTTAGCACGACCCACGATTCCTCCCTTTGTTCGTTTGGCTTTCGTTTGACACTCTTCAGTAGAAATAGTATCAAACATAAATCTTTTAACACAAACCAAACAGACCTTGAAATGGATTTGTTGTTGGAGACGTTTGGTTCAGTGCAGCGACTCCACAGATGTTTTTTAAATCAGAGTCCTGCTCCTGCTGCTGCCATTTAAAAAGAATCTGTTTTTTAATGGGCACAGCATTAACGTCAACTTTAGCTTTAGTTGGACCGGACTCAGAGGCATTTAAACAAGTGTCGAGACCAGTTTAGGTCAAAGGAGAAATAATTGAAATACTGGAGATAAAATAAGGGTATATTCAAATGTTATTAGGCTTTTCTATCGTCCAATCAACCGACCGCATATAAAGGTCTCCATTAGCTGTGGAGTTCGAGCGTCTGCCAAAACTGTGTTCAGACGACAACTTTACCAACATCTACAATGTAGTACATATCCCAGAGCAGTAGGAGGTGTCTTTAGGGAGTAAAGGCTTTAAACGTCAGTGTTTTCCATAATAGACAAAGACAAAGACTCATGTTCTATCTTTTTAAACCGTTTCAACAAGTTTTTATTGTTTACAACACAACACTCTTTCAAACAGCAGAGCTTTTTTTTCTCCAAAGCCAGTCTCTCTTTTGTCTAAAACAAGCCTAAACCTGGCGTGGCTTTTTTCAGGTGACCCTAGCGTGCGACGTGTTGAGTTGAAACCTGATCTCCACTGTGTCCCGGAGTCTTTGTCCCGTTTCCACTGTTTCCATGTGGGACAGGACGTACCTCTGTAAGGATCTGTGGGAAAAGAAACAAAAGCGCAGATGTAACCTGAGAGGAGGAGGAGCACTTAAAGCAGCTCGGATCAGGTGGCTCCCTGGTAACACCTGGTTAAAGGAGGTCCTCTGGGACGGTCGACATCTGTCACTGTGGAGCTCAATGGGACAGTGCCTCATGGACAATGCAGAGAAAAAGAAGGTTGTTCATGGAGTGACTAACACCACTTTGTGTCTTCATGATTCATCAGAAACTAAAGACTGCATAGACTCACTTCATGATCCTCTGGGACTTGTTACTCACGAGTACTTTACGATAACAGTAGATTTAACTAAGGACAGAACAAAGACTGACCAGTGACATGGGCTATTATTGGGCCATTGAGTTATGAGCTTTTTTTTTATGGAAACCACAATTCAAGCTGCTAATAAGCTAACGTGTTCCTGCTAACTTAAACAGGGATTGCGATTTTTTTCCCTTGTGCTATTTAGTTTAACAGTTTAATCAGCTAAAGCTTATTGTAACAGGAATAACCTCTGGAAAAGAATGTCTTCTAGGCTTTATTATGAAGGATTTTAATAGATGAGAATGATAAACCCGAGAGTTACAGGATCGCTACAGATAAAACTCAGAGATAAAAGTTTTGGTCAGCTCTAAATTTCGGTTTAATTTAAAATATTAGTATTTTGTGAAGGTCCGGGTTTTCTTTTCTTTTTTTACATAAAAGACGCAGAAAAGGTTATTTCTCTGCTGCAGGAGGAGAGAGGTGAGGCTGAGGGCAGTGGAGCTTTAAACGTTATTGTTATCGTGACAAACATTTTAGAAACATACAATAATAAACAATATGTAAATAAAATGCATTAGACTAAAATAAATATCTAAAGTATGAGCACAGAGTGATTAAAAGATAGTTTTTCATTGTATATAGAACCTCAAGTAAAACCTTAACCTTAACCTTTAAAACCTGTTCAAAACTATCTAAGACCTCTTCAAATCCATCAAAAACCTGTCCAAATCCATCTAAAACCTGATCAAATCCAACTAAAACCTGTTCAAATCCAACTAAAACCTGTTCAAATCCAACTAAAACCTGTTCAAATCCAAATAAAATTGTTCAAATCTAACTAAAACCTGTTCAAAACTATCTAAGACCTCTTCAAATCCATCAAAAACCTGTCCAAATCCATCTAAAACCTGATCAAATCCAACTAAAACCTGTTCAAATCCAACTAAAATCTGTTCAAATCTAACTAAAACCTGTTCAAAACCATATAAAACCTGTTCACATCCAACTAGAACCTGTTCAAATCCACCTAAAAGCTATTCAAATCCAACTAAAACCTGTTCAAATCCAA
Source organism: Neodontobutis hainanensis (assembly GCA_024349245.1). Classification (NCBI taxonomy): domain Eukaryota; kingdom Metazoa; phylum Chordata; class Actinopteri; order Gobiiformes; family Odontobutidae; genus Neodontobutis; species Neodontobutis hainanensis. The sequence continues at coordinate 1,490,017 of JALDNG010000114.1, forward strand.
CTAAAACCTGTTCAAATCCATCTAAAACCTTTTCAAAACCATCTAAGACCTCTTCAAATTCAAATAAAACCTTTTTAAATACAACTAAAATCTGTTCAAATCTAACTAAAAACTGTTCAAAACCATATAAAACCTGTTCACATCCAACTAGAACCTGTTCAAATCCACCTAAAACCTGTTCAAATCCAACTAAAACCTGTTCAAATCCAACTAAACCTGTTCAAAACTCCTTTCTTATCTTTCTTTCTTTGTGTTTTTATGTCAATAAAAGTTAAACAATGGTACATTTTAATTTCAATTGATTCTTTGCTATAATTTCTGTTTTATTTATTAAGGGTCATAATATTAAGTCTGGTCAGTTCTCCAGACTTAGTCCACATAGACCCAAAATCTACTACAGACTGTTTTCACCAAAAACAACACTTAGTGTAGACTGTAACCTTAGGGGTCCTGACCTTTCACAGAAGCAGTAGAAATGTCTAAGAATTTAAGATTGTCCACGAACGACTTCAGACACTTTCAGAATAAACTGGTTCCATCTACAGTTTGTGTGGAGTCTGAGTGAGTGAAAAGACCAAAGCCAGAGTAAAAATGACGTCTTGTTACTGAGATCTTCCAACCCCTTAGGCCTTTGACCTCTGACCTTTTTCAGAGACGCTCCCAGCGATCAGCGTTCAGACATGACACTTTAGAGTCTTTAAAGTCACTGAAACGTCAGGAACACGCCGTAGCTTTAATTGTCTGCAGCGTCTTTTAAACTGCATTTTCGCCTTTCGTTTAAATTATAAACTAAGACATGTGTTAAAACAAAGTGCAAACATCCATCCACATGTTAAATGTGTCTGTTCACTGCTCTTTTGTTTGTCCATCAAGCTTCGTCTGCGTCTTTGGTCCTAATGAGACTCACTGGCCTTTTACTGAATCAGTTAATGAGCAGTTAATATGTTAACAAGGTACGATACTGTGGTGTTAAGGTTAAATTAATTAACATTTATCAAAGCATCACTTGCAAAAGATAGAAATTGGGAAAATGATAAACATGTAACGACGCGTTTTCATCAGGATCTAACTTAGGGAAAGTACAGGATACAATCACTGAGATCTGGAGCATTCAGAAACATCTGATCTTTTGTGGTGTCACTCTGCAGGACTTTCCCTGACGCTCTATACGTTATCATTTTTCATGATGTGAGTTTGGACTTTCCAGACGCACTAAATCATGTCATGATCAGATCATTTAGTCCTGCATTAAAACTGAAAGACTGTCAGCTCCGAGGTCCATGAGGTCCAGCTCAGACACAAGTCCTCAGACACACGGGATTACATGACACAGGGTCTACCACAGCAGACGATCCTGATACTCGCAGGCAGAGCGTAAATGGAACACTATGTAGCTTCATCAGAAACATCTGCACATGGACCAAAAGTACAAAGGTCAAAATGGGCAGAGGTGGAAGTAACAAAGTATTTATTTATCTGGCAACTTTTTACTTTTACTCCCTACATTTAACTTTATACTTCTTACATTTTCAACCATTACAACGTCTGATGATGACAACATGAGTAACACAAGAGGGAAGTCAAGCTCCAAGGTTCCCTCTTCATTACGTATTAAAAACCATTGAACTTTTATTGTGTCAGAATCAGTCCCAAGTATTAAATGTGTTCTTCAAGGCCTTACATTTAATTGCACTATAAACCATTTGCAAAGTTCACAAATGTATTGAGTATCATTGACTTATCATTACAGAGTATTTTTACTTGAGTAAAGAACTCACACTTTAATCCAAAGAGAGTTATATAAAGCCTGTAATTACCAGTCTTACAGATGGAACACCACTGGAGGCAAGGTGGGTTAAGTGTCTTGCCCAAGGACACAACGACAGTATGAACTGTGGGGAGAGTGGGAATTGATCTGCCAACCTTCCACCTTACTTTTAGCAGAGACATTCGTAACACAGGTATTTGTACTTCTTCATTAGTACACTACGTGGATACTTTTGCCAGCGTCTGGGACAAGGAGGCTTTAGTGATGGAGAAGTACAGTAGAAGGCAAAGCACTTGTGGTTCCTCCTTCAACAGATCTCCACAAAAGCATCAGAGATCTCTGTCCACAAGAGCACACTCCTTGGAACCAGGTTGTAAAACACTTCCAGACTTAGATCCAGACTTAGATCCAGGCTTAGATCCAGGCTTAGATCCAGACTTAGATCCAGGCTTAGATCCAGACTTAGATCCAGGCTTAGATCCAGACTTAGATCCAGGCTTAGATCCAGACTTAGATCCAGACTTAGATCCAGACTTAGATCCAGACTTAGATCCAGACTTAGATCCAGACTTAGATCCAGACTTAGATCCAGACTTAGATCCAGACTTAGATCCAGACTTAGATCCAGACTTAGATCCAGACTTAGATCCAGGCTTAGATCCAGACTTAGATCCAGACTTAGATCCAGGCTTAGATCCAGACTTAGATCCAGACACATCCAGACTTAGATCCAGACTTAGATCCAGACTTAGATCCAGACTTAGATCCAGACTTAGATCCAGGCTTAGATCCAGGCTTAGATCCAGACTTAGATCCAGACTTAGATCCAGACTTAGATCCAGACTTAGATCCAGACTTAGATCCAGACTTAGATCCAGACTTAGATCCAGACTTAGATCCAGACTTAGAGGACCTGAGCTCCAGCAGAGGACTCATGAAATATGCTTTACTCTGAAAGCTGTGCCAGTGTGTTCGTTCACACTTGACATACGACTCCCTGTCATTTTTATTGTGTTTACCTGAATACATCCCAACACAATCTCTTAAAAAAACATAAATTACATGAGGTCATTGTCATTTTTGTGTTTAGTCAAAACAACAACTGTTCCCACACTTTCTCATCAGTGGAGCTCTGGTTTTCACAGATATTACACGTTACAGACGCTGTTCATCATCTGACGAAGCACACGCCAGCGATTCTCTCGAGATTAATGGAGTCGGGCTTTAAGAGGTTTAGCAGCGGCGTTCAAGGAAAACAGGCAGAGAAAAGGCAGGGGAGCAGCTCTGGGGGGGACCTGGAAACATTCAGAGCTGGATGAAGGGGACTGTGGAAGGAGAAGTGGATCTGAATGATTCACAGTTTACTGCGTTTGTTACTGAGACGATGGAGCTCCTGAAGGCCATTTCTGTTGTGTCCAAAAATGTTCTCAGTCTTGTTCCGGAAGAATAGCCTCTTTTGTTTCTTTCTTTGTGTTTTGACGTCAACAAAAGCATTTTTAAATCCAACTAAAACCTGTTCAAATCCAACTAAAGCCTGTTCAAACCAATCTAAAACCTTTTTAAATGCAAATAAAACTTGATCAAATCCATCTAAAATGTGTTCAAATCCAACAAAAACCTGTTAGAATCTGTCTAAAACCTGTTCAAATCCATTTAAAACATCAAATCCAAGTAAAACGTGTTCGATTCCCATCCAGGACAGGGCCTTTCCGCTCCTCTAAAGTTTTTTTCAGCCAATCACACATGTAGGCAGAAGCTTGGATGACACGAGGCTGGAGGGGCCTGTAGTCGGGCTCAGTTGCAGAGAGCACAGGGGCCACCCGGGGGTCCGTGTCATCACATGAGGATAATCCCAGCTCCTGAGGTGTGTGGGTTTAGAGACAAACGAGAGAAACAACAGCACGACATGACGAAGCAGGTTTCAAACTGAGAGCTTTAATCCGGTTAAAACAACACTTTCATCTTTACTGTCAAACATTAGACACCTTTACTTTTATTTACATGGCCTAAATGAACCTTTTTACCTTTAGAGTTTTATCAAAGTGGACTATGACTTTGTTTAAGTTTAAGTTCAAAATTAAGTTTTTTAAATGTTTTAGTTTTAGTTATAGTTTTAGTTTTAAGATATGGTTTAGTTGATGAAAATGAGAAAGCTCCTTTAAAGTCCAATCATTTGACGAAGGCTTGTGATACAAAGATGATATTGAAGATTATGACGTTGGAAAAAAGTGATTTAAAATTTTAAGACAAAGTAATCTATAATATGGGTGCACGAGGCAGAGTGGTTAGCCAGAGTCAGTGTGAGTTTTCTGTTTTGTTGTTTCCGTCCCAAACAAACATCTGTGGAGATAATTACCAAACAGACGGATGGTTCTCGTGTCGTGTCACAAACTCTGACGTAATGTGTGACAGAAAACACCTGAAAAAGCAGCGTTAGCTTCAGATCTGTCTCCGGTCTGAACAAACACAACACGTGTCGAGTTCAGTCAAAGGCCAGAGCGGAGCCATGATTCTGGTTAAGATTAATCTCAGTTTAGTTCTGGTTAACTGGTTAACTTCACGTCTCAACTCCGGCCTAAACCCTTAAGTAAAGATTACATCTTGTGTGCGTTTAACATGAATATGTTGGAAATAACTACCATATTAAACGCAAGATTTAACATTTATTATTATAAAGACACTGCAGACTGAACTCAACCTCTACGTTTCACTTTACAGTGTAAACAATTTAAATGATCTGTGTGCAATGTAAAAGGGTTTATATTGTGTTTAATTCAAAATAATTGACTTATTCTTTATAATATTTAGTTGCAGTTACTTTGTTGGAGCTCAGATGGAGGTTGGAATAGGCACAATGTTTAAAATGAATTCTTCAAAGACATAATAATGAGTCTCTGATGATTCTTGAAGCGTGGACTGATCCTGGCCCTCGAAGCTTCTGATAAAGTCCTGACGGTCACTGGTTGTCTGCTTTTGGGTCACACTTTCCTCTGAGCCTTAACAATCTGGATTTGTCACAGTTTAGACCGTAGTTTCTCCTGGATTATCTGTTAACTAGTCTTGGGTTAGTGTTGTTTAGTGAAGATTACAGGAAGGAAGAATGGATCAACAACTATTAAATGGAGTATTCTCTTTGCGTAAACAGTGCATTTCCAGATAAATAAAAAAAAACTGAATGAAAATAGTTTTTATCGATAATTAAAAACCTGCTCCAGCGTATTTATTCTCGTCAGTGTTATTAGAAATGCAAAGTGAATGAAATTGTTGCTGCGCGGCACGTTTTCTCTCCACTCGTAATTATTTCTACCATTTGCATTTTAAATCCGGTCCCCGTTCACCGGAGACAGATTACTCTCAGCACAGAGTAAATACGTCCTGCTTCCCGCTCACAGACGGCAGATAATGACATGCAAATGAGTTCACCAGCAGAAAAGCCGATGGAGACACGATAGTGAGATTTACTGATGAGTTTATTTACCGAGATGGAAGCAGACAAAGAGACGTTTCCAGACGAGTTTTTAAAAAGGATAATCTGGATTTAAGGAGTTTGGGTCATTTGTGAAAAGTAACTCAAGTATTTTACATGATTAACTTCCTCATTAAATGTTTTCATTCATTTTGTAAAACACAGTTCACGTATTTAAAGTAACATTTCAGAAAGAGTAAAACGCTTTTAGGAGGATTATGAATGAGTTTCCATCAGTGTCTGTTTCAGAAAAGATTCCTGGACCGTTCTGTTTTACCGACGCTCTGACCCCTCGTCCGAGTGTGTGGGAAACGACTGGACACGTTTAGAGAGATAATAGTGTGAGGAAAAAAAGAAAAAAATCTGTACGACACCGAGAAAACTCTTTAATCATTTAGTGTAAATAAAACATGTAGAAAAAAAATTATTAAAAATAAGAAAATGATAAATAAAAAACAATTGACTTTTTTTTTATATAAAACTAATTATTTTTATGTTTTAATTACAGAAAGCTTTGCACAGTTGATGTCCTCTACATTGTTTTTGTTCCTAGTTTAATAAAGTCCATTCTCGAGTTCAGTTTTGTCTCTAAACCAGAATAAAACCTGCTCCGGAGCTGGTTAACCTGTAGTTTTTGTTACCGTAGCAACCAAACCTCTTTCTGGAGCCAGAAAACTAAACCTAAACCTGCCTTGAGCAACAGGCCTCAGGATTTACTTTAGTCTTTAAAAGTTACTTTAAAAAATATATTTATTTATATTTATATTTTATGTTCGGCTGAAGAAAACCGAGGCATGACAGTGAAAAGACGCTGTCCTACTCTCTCGGGTCACCAGTTGTGTTCCTGTGTTTGATGCAGTGCAGACTGAGAATGAAATGTAATGATGGTAGTCGTGTGTGTGTCTACAGCTGACCCTCTGTCGAACCGAGGGAAAACAAACTGCTAACGACCGGCTTTAATTAGAAAACGAGTAAATGGCAGAGTGTGCGGCGAGGACACGTTCAGGACTGTAGGTGAGTCGCCTGCTCTGAGTACAGACAGGAATAGATCCTGTTGTCGGATGGTTTTAAATGAAAAGTAAGAGCATGTTTTTGGGGTTATGTAGTTTTTGTGAGCTGTGGACCGAGATGTTCTGAGCAAATTTATCCTGTTAATAAGGAAGTCTGCCTTTCGTGTGCTGACCCTTTCAGAAAAAAGACCATTTCCAATGGCATGAACACACTCTTTCAAAGATCCCAGGATTTCGTTGCTCGGCCTTGAACAGGAGGAGCGTGTGCCCTCTGGATCCAAACCCCCTCCAGGCCCCGGGCCAAACCTCGATGCCTGCTTCCCGTCGTTTCACCGCAGGGCATTGATTGAACTGGCCGTATGTTTATCCAATCATCCTCACCACCACCGGCGACCACAGACAGGCCAGAGTTTCCATTGGTCTGACTTTAGAGCAGGACGGAGCAGCAGAGGGACCGTTACAGAGAGAGTTACTGCTTTAATATCTGCTGCTGTCTTAAACAGGGTCCAACAAAAAGCCTCTGTGGGCTCCGGACCTTGTTCCCTTTGACAACCTACACTTAAAATGTCTTTCTGCAGGAATTCTGCCTTTGTTCTTTTTGCACATTTTAAGGTTTATGAGAATCAGTGAAATGTGTTTCTGAGTTTGGTTTTGGCTGAAAAGGAACATTTATGTTTATTTAGATTGATGCACAGACTTTATTCAATGGAAAAGTTTGCACTGAATAGAACTTCTGATAACTCGAGCTGACTGAAATGTTTCATACTAGAATGTAAATTGTAAACGTTTTAATCTGTCTACAACCTTCTAAAACGACAGAGTCCTATGACTTTGAGTTAAATGGAAGGCCTTCACATGACTTCATTTAGAGATATTTCTGTTCCTCATTTAAACAAACCACAGAACTACCTCAAAAGAAGGCTCCTGTAATGTGGCTTCTGTCTGCTTTTCCAAACTGAGATTATGCTACAATAATTATGTCTGGATAGAGGCTACAGTACAATACTAAAGACTTTTTAGATCAAACCAATTTATGACGAGATGTGCCGATGTGTTCTCAAGCTCTAAATTCAAACGAGGTTTAGGCTTTTTCTTGATACTTTCAGTGGCTTTAACGTAAGAAGATTAAGAGCCAGCTATCATTATTGTTTGTTTATTTTTTTCCTCTTGGATGTGTTTAGTATGCTAGTTCAATTCCACAATTCTCTCTCAAAAAAAAAAAAATAACACTAAAACACTAAAAATACTGTCCCTTTTTGGACGTTTGCTTATACACACAGAGAAACTCGTTTTCTTTTGGCTTAACATATTTAACACATATCCAAACCTTGATCACCCCTGGACGTTCCAACGGCTCGTGAAAATCTAAACTTGTCTTTATTCTAATGATACACACCATTTTTCAGATCTGAGCATAGAAAATACAAAAACATAAAAAAAACACAAAACTCTCACACTCTGGATCACATGACTGGTGTCGACCAATGATAGCGCTCCTTTTTCGTTTCTGAGTAACTTATAAAATCCTCTTTAATGAGAAGGGGTCAGAAAGCCTGTTTTATCACTAATGACTGCTTTTACAATAAACTATTTGAGGTTTAAACCATCTTCCCTCGACTAAAAGAAACAAACTGTTGAACACTGGGTCCAAACATTTAGAGAAATAGGACTGAACCGTCAGAGTTTTATCTCCTATTCATCCACTACTAAAGCTTTTAGGTTGTTTTCAGGCCACATCTGTGATCTGTGGAGGTTTTGAAACGCTGACTCACGGCCTTGGTCCAGGTCCGGTCCCAGTGACTCACATGACTCGGCGTTCCACAAAAACAAACATTCATCTGTAAAAGCCGTCTCCTCACTTCCTCTGAAGCTGCTGGATAAGTGTGAATGCTTTCCCCCTGACTCATCCCGGATCAACAACATACTTTACATTCTGGGGCTTTGAGACGCTGTTAAACAAATCAAACGGTGACTGCCGAGGAATGTATTCATAAAAATGTCTTTCGAACCAGGTTTAAGAAAGGAAGGAAGGTTTTCAGATGTAAAAAAAACTTTCCATCCCAGTTCTAGTCTGTGCTTTTGCTGCTTCTGGTCCAAGCTGTGCCCCGTGAGACTCTAACACCGTTTCTGTTTTAAAGTCGTGGCTCTGTGGCTGCTCTGTGCCCTTCACTGTTGAAAGAGAGAGCAGTGAAGTGAGAGGAAAGTAAGACATAAATCAACACAATCTATGGAGTGATATTTTCAGAGGCTGTGTAAATTACACAGGAGACGATGTGTATCTGGAACAACGAGACAAAGACACCTAACGTTTGTAAGAATGTTGGAAACTGTCCAGAAAAGAGCATTTGGAAACCAATATGTTCATATTTCAAAAGGAAAGCAGAAATGTATCATTCCTTAAAATATTATTAAAATAATTGTATGAGAACTAAACAATCATTTTTATAAAGGTTAAAAGTGGAATAAATTTCAAAAAGGCTTTCCACAATGGATCGTTTCCGAAGTTTCTAGTAAAGAGACCAGTGCTTTTGAGTATTGGACCTTGATATGATCGATGCTGACTTCCTGCCTCCCTCAGACGCACGAGATGTTACTGTGACAGGTCTGAAGTTTTAACAGGATTTGTTGTTGTGTAGGTCGACAGTGCTCCCTGTGACTCGTTACAGTGAGGTCACATGTTTTTAGGGACATCTTCTTCACAAGAACTCAAGTCTCATGTAGAGCACAGATGGAGGTGGGCTCAGGACAAAGCCAGGCCTGAGCTTCTCATTTAAAGCTCCGTCGGTGAACTATGACCCCTCACATCCCAGACGTAATGACCCCGCTGCGGTTTCTGCTCACAGACGAAGACCGATAGTGCGGCTCACAGTTAAATATTTAAAGAGATGGAAAAAAGTGCTGTTATTTCAGTCTTTTCTCCAGTGTCTGTGGAGCTTCAGGTGAAATGTCTTTATTATGGGTTTGGTTCAGAGAGATACTGAATGACTCTCACAGACGTATTGTTGTGTTTGGGTGTTTCCTCGGCTGCACTGGTGCCCTGTAATCTGCTGTTAGACACTTTTCTGATCTAACCAAAAACACACCTCAAACCTAAGAAAAATAATGATACTTTACTCTGCTTCTGTCGGTGTTTAAGCAGGTTTAGGGTAACTCCAGGCCGAGCTGGCTTATGTAATGAGACTCCTACTGAGGCCTTTTATGGAGGTCAGTGGGAGTTGATGTTGACTCTGTGAGCCTCTGGACACTTAAGAGCTCACTGTAGAAGGAATTTATCGTCGAAAAACACTTGTGAAATAAGAGGCTGATGCTGTAACTGTAATAAACCATGAATTCAATTGTGGCTCAGTGTTTAAAGGGGTTTCTACTGTATTATCTTATAAAGGAGAATAATTTATTAAACTAAACTCTACCCAGGAATAAACCGATGAGTAGATCACGACTATATTCAAGAATAAAAGAAACTCAAGAATGACAAAACTGTTTTGTTTGTTAATAACTTGATAAAATGATTGCACAACTCGTTTTTTGTCCCTTTAGGCTTATTTCGATGATAAATAATGGTATTTTTATATATATATGGCTGTTATTTAGCAGTTTCAATATACATTATGCTAACTTGTGTCTTTAATAGACATCTCATTTGAAAATAACATAAGCACATTGTTCCCCATCTTCCTTGTTATGGTTTTGAATGTTCTTTTCTCGAGCTGAAAACACATGAACATCGAAGTCGGAAGAACGATTTTCTAAACTCCGAGTTGCCAAGGACCGCCTGAATGCACCAAAATAGCAGCATTAAAAATCAGGACCAAACTCAAAGACAAACCAAGGCTCGATTAAAGAAGAAACTGAACCAAACTAATGTTAAAACTTAAACCGGAACTATTCCAGTCCGTCTGCGTCCTCTGACCCGGGGCCAGATCTTGGGGACAGCAGTCTAAGCAGAGACACCCAGACTTCCCCCTCCCCAGACACTTCCTCCGGGGGTTTACTGAGGCGGTCCCAGGCCAGCCGAGAGACACAGTCCCTCCAATGTGACCTGTGACGTCATCTCTGTACTGTGCTAAACTTACACTTTCTCTTTCTTTTTGATCCATCTTTTCTTTGAATGAATTATTGAAATATTTTCTCGGGCTTCTCGATCCTAAATCATTCAGGCGCTGCATTAAAATAAATTTGTGGTTATTCTGTAGAAACAAGGTATTTTCCTGTAAATGCTTGAGTCGGCTGCGGGTTTGTAATTACAACCTGTCGACCGCCGCCGTGTGATGTAAGTCACATGACGTCAGCAGCCACTTACTACAACGTTAACATAATTACACTTTTATACAAGGATTTAAGACAAGCACTAACCTCGGGCTTAAACACAGAGACCTTTCTTTTACTGTGTTTTTGATATTATCTATGAACTATTTGCATTCTTAGTTGATAACATATTATCAACTATAATCGAGGTGTTATTTTATTATTTACCTCTATACTTATATCTTTTCAGTTTAAATCACAATTGCTCGAGTAAAAAGCAGGAATGGACGACTGAAAAGGTTTTTAAAAAATACGTTACCTCAAAAGCACGAGGGCTGCTAAATGTTTGAGTTTTATATTTGAGGCTTCAATGGAATCCAGCCGTAACCGTGGTAACCCTTTATGGGATTGGAGCGACAGCATGCACACTGTAATAGAATTAAAAGTAATGTTAAAGGTTGATCATGTGACATGGAAACTGTATTAAAAGACAGAACTCTCTGAGCGAATGTTAATGTTGGTGTTTGTGTTGGTCAGAGAGACACACAACAGTAACTCACATGTTTACTGTCGAAGTAGTATTTAAGTAGTAGTATTTGCTCAATATGTCATAATTTAGTCAGATTACACAATCACTTTGGTGTTTGGACATTCTTGTGTGTTTTGGCATCGACCGGAACATTTACAGAAATAGTTACAAAGGAATCAGACAGTCAAGACAAGAGTGGGCCGTGAGCCTCAACATGAAGTAGGCTTTATCATGAAATCAGAGGAAAGCCCCGTAACATGATGAGTAAATTTAAAACAGACTCAGCGTTTACATCAACCACAGTCTGCATCACCACAATAACACAGAGGAGGCGTATTACTGGAAACTACAGACAGGAAGTTGATAAAAATCAATAAATGGTAAACACACTTTATTAATTGCAGTTTAAATTCAGAGATGTTTAAAATGATCTGGACGGTGTACAGCCCATTGCACCAGTGAACACTCGCAGTATTGTGAAAATACACTCCAATATATTAAGAAACACCTGGTGTACAGCTGACAGGACGCGCACTAGTAGAGCACTAGTAGAGCACTAACAGAGCACTAACAGAGCACTAGTAGAGCACTGGTAGAGCACTAACAGAGTACTAGTAGAGCACTAGTAGAGAACTAGTAGAGCACTAACAGAGCACTAACAGAGCACTAGTAGAGCACTGGTAGAGCACTAACAGAGTACTAGTAGAGCACTAGTAGAGAACTAGTAGAGCACTAACAGAGCACTAACAGAGCACTAGTAGAGCACTGGTAGAGCACTAACAGAGCACTAACAGAGCACTAGTAGAGCACTAGTAGAGCACTAACAGAGCACTAACAGAGCACTAACAGAGCACTAACAGAGCACTAGTAGAGTACTAGTAGAGCACTAGTAGAGCACTAGTAGAGCACTAACAGAGCACTAACAGAGCACTAACAGAGCACTAACAGAGCACTAGTAGAGCACTAGCAGAGCACTAGTAGAGCACAAGTAGAGCACTAACAGAGCACTAGTAGAGCACTGGTAGAGCATTGATTGATCAGTCTGGAGGATATGGGGCGGATTAGAGTCAGGTGATGGTGATTTGGGGGCTCAGGTATTTGACGTTTCCCCTGGAGCAGTAGGGCGCGGGTCGATGCAAGACGCTTTAGAGGCATTTCTATTTAGGTTAGAGATTCTGACCATGTTTTTGTTCTCAGTTAATGTAATTTAGCCTTTCCATGAGGTGGACCTACCGCTTCGTAATCTAAAAGGTACATCGTTTTACCCCATTTTTTATATTTGTTTCCTTTTTTAGGCAGCGTAAAAGAAGAGCCACTACAATCAACTGTTTTTATCCCCAAAAAATTATTTGAAAAGTTTAAAATTTGATGCAGTAAACCATTGAAAGTGACACATTCTTCCTAAATAGTAACGTCACTATTTGCTGCTTCTATTGAACAACAGTACGTCCCGTCAGTGTGATCCTCTCTACACCTGGACATCACCATCAGGACCTGACCTGGAGCGCTAACACCCCTGCCCTGCCAAAGAAGGCCCAGTACAGAACCTCCTTCTACCACTGCTCCATAAAGAACACTTTAACTGTGTGTGCCTGCTTTAAACAGAACAATAAACGGACAAACAGATTAAAAAACCCTAGTCACCTTAAAGGCTGCTGTAAATCAAATCTTTTAAGTGAATTAGTTTAACTTTTTATGTGCAGTTTTAGGGAGCTGTGCGATAGTGGATGTGATGGATGTGTGTGCAATGACAATGACAAAAAAGATCTTCTGGCAGATGTACGAGGGTCGACTGTCGCCGGTTTCTGAGAAGTAGAAGGAAAAGTCCAGATCCAGACTCCGATAGGCCTGTTAGGACTCGATGCTTTTGGCTGCCGTCTCAAAACGTGCCGGGAACATTTGGATTTGGTGATGAACTTGTCTGCGTTAGACACATACCTCTGGCACTACCTCCAACATTTAATTCTTTTCCTTCCAGACGAGGAACAGCGACCCGTGTCTGGATACGGGACTCTGGGGAGGGTTTACTGAAGACTGAGTGAAGTTTCAGATGGTCTGGATATGAAGCTGTAAAAATAATAAATAATAATAATAAATCAGGACTAAAGCAGGTCTAACCTTGGTCTGTTCTGTTGTGAAGCTGTCTTATTAAACAGCAACATGCTTATGACTGTATTTTATTTTGCTAAATGTTGTCGAGGCAGGAACAGAGCAGTCTCGGTAACTCACTTTTAGACAAATCCAGTTCAGTTCTACAGCCTGTGAGCACCTACATTAGAGTCACAGGGAGAGCTCGTGTAAAAATGGTTAGAATGATAAGTTTGCTTTGAAAATCTAGACCCAAACTTCATTTAGTTCCTAAATGAGTTAAGCCGTCAGGGATTTGAAGGTCCATTAATGTTAGAAGAAATGAACGGTGTTAAAGTCTGTGCTCACTTTGGCCCAAGCCCTGGTCGGGACGCATGTTCTTAACCCAGATTCAAAGATGAGCGTGAAAGTGAACAGCTGCGGTTCGTCTAAATGCACTCTGGTTTCTCTGAATCTTACTCACACTCTGTAATTATCTGAGTGTTTCCAACAGAAGTGGACTTTAAAGTGTCGATGTTTTTCCCAGAGTCCGACGTCAATAAAACGTGTTTGAAATGTGTGAAGGCTTTTTTTTCCACAGAGAGCGACCGCAGCAGAGCCTCGAGTCCACAGCCTCTGAGCATTCACTTAGTCACAAGTATCTGAGAAGTGTATCCAGGACTGAGCTTAGGCCTGGTTTAATCCTGGGTTTGGTTTTGTTCAGGTTAAGTCCTTGGCGTATTTCTGGTTTAATCTTCTATTCTCAGTTTTATTTTTTTTTTATTATTCTTGTTAAGTCCTGGGATAGTTGGCTTTAGTTCTGCTTTGGGCCTGGGTTTAATCCTAGTTTAGTTTTGGCGTTGTCCCAATTTCTTTCTGGTTTTCTAGTTTAGTTTGGGGTTCCAGCTCTGGTTTTAAATATTTATTTTGGGTTTGAATAAGTCCCAGTTTAGTCCTGATATAGTTCTTGGTTTTGATTATGTTTTTTTTTTTGTCTCAGTCCTGGCTTTGGTCTGGGTTGAATCCTTGTTTTTTTAGCCGTAGTTCTGGATTTTTGGTTTTAAATCACTTTTTGTCAAATTGAGCTCTGGGTAAATAACAGAATAAATGGACCTTGTAGTGTATCTCATGCAAAAATCTGCACCAAATTTGTAAAAGATATCAAAAACAAGGAACAACCTACAGTGTGTTTATCAGAAATACAGGTTTTTAGCTTCTTTTTAAATCCACCAGATATTTCTAAAAGGTTTAGCAGTGACAAAGCATGAAGTTCAACAGGTTCATTTTTTCTATTCTAGACAGACAATGGCAGAGTATTGAAAACAGCGGTAGATCTGTTCATATGTCAGGCTCTTCTCTTTTTAATGTTTTTACCAATAACAAAGCACCATTGTTGGTCCCATCTCCATCTGAAGTTATTAATGAAGACGAGTTAATTACACAGCGATGACTGACTGTTTTGACTTGGACCAAAACTAAATCCGAGCCTCGAGGGAGAGTTTACTCAATGAAAGAGCAAATCCACCCACGTGCGGCGGACGGGCAGCGACTCGCCCGCTCTGCTGCTGCTCACAGCCAACACATGCAGCTCTGGGGGTCTTTCATCTGCTTTTGCCCCGGAGTGGGCTCCCAGAGCGGGCTCCCAGAGCGGCCTCAGCGGTCACTCAGCAGTGTTTTTCATGTAAAAGCCTTCAAAGAGACAACGTTCCTCTGTCATAAATTATCTCCATAAAAGTGTAGCCGCTAATCTTTTCTGTCATCAGTGTGAACGTGGGAGCTGGGACCACATCACAACAAGGCTCATTTGTAATGTTTAAACCTCAATTATTACTCTGTGAACTCATAAATCAATAATAAATGCTTATAGACCTCTCACTGACACAGTGCCTTCAGGTGTAACTATCAGGACGAGGACTTAGCTCCAGAGATTAGTGAGTGAGGCACTGAAAAGTCATTTGTAAAAGCGTATTGTAAAGGGGTTTTAGTTGTTTCCCACGTCGTAAATAAAAAATCAAATCCTCCTTTGACTAATGAAGAATATTTGGTCCAAACAATAAAAATACAAATGAAAAAACCCTTTTGTTGAAGAATAAAGCCTCCGGGAGCTGGATGAAGAGGCGTAAAGGGCTTCCCAGGGGCAGGTATTGTCAACACAGGTGTACAGCCGATATTTGTGTTATTCTCATGTGAAGCCAAAGGGAGATCTAACACTCTGTGCCACTTCAAACAAACCCGTATTTACAGCTCTGCGATTGTGAGCACCTGCCCGGAGAACAACTCCATCAGTCTGGGTACAAAGATTCTCTGTGGTCCTCTTGTTCTCAGGACAAAGACGGGCAGAGGGCGTGACCTGTGTTTGACTTCTTCATGGAAGTGCCACTGAAACCAAGGAATAAAGGTGGGTTTAAAGGAGCAGAAGGCAATGTTTGGTTTGATAAAAGTGAGCAGAAATTATATAAATTTTTATTTTATTTTAAAATAAAAGCCTCACTCTTTCTGCTCTTGTAATTTTTGGCACCTTTCTTTTATTTAATTTTTCCTGTTTTCAATCCTTTTAGACATTTGTGAGCCACGTACTGTTCACATTTCAATCTAACCTTACCAGACGTCAGGCAGAAGCAGACGACACCCACTGTTTCTTGTAACGCATGGCGGCATTCACATTTATCCAAGTAAACTGTGCAAACAGAGCAACTGTATCCAGTTTGTTTTGATTGCACCAAAGAGAGCAAGTGTGAACAGAACCAAAGATCAACAAAGATGTTTTTCTGTGACTTCACTAATATTGCAAGAATCCAGCTGCAGCAGAAGTTATTAGTTGTATAGCATCATCTGAAGCTGTGATTACAAAACTGTCCTCACTTTTACACAGATGTTAGCTCCATGTGGGGGCTTTACCATGACTCACCTCACTCAAAGGGCCCGACCGCCTGAGGGCCCCAGGGACAGGTGTAGCAATGAGTGAAAGCTCGTCCAATAGATGAATACACAGGAGAGCGTTGGATAGAGTTCCACGTGAACACAATATATGAGATCAGAAAACACCTTTAGAAAATACCAGGGGTCTACAAAACCATGGACTGACTCACAAAGTCAGAGATATAGTAACATATCATATAGCATCCAAAAATCCCCCCGCAAAAAAAGATAAAAAACATTTGTCAAAGGTGTCCCATGGAAGACGGGGATTCCCGAGGGGTTTGTAAAGAAGGGACTGCCACTTCAAAAGACTCCAGTGACAGATGAAGTCATGAGGAAGAGGAGGAGGCTGTGGTAGAAGTGAGTCAGGGGTCAGTGCAGAGCAAAGAGAGGTCACAGAGAAATGGAACCGGAGAAAGTGCCATTTTGATGTTTCACATTTGTTCAGAGTTCAGATTAGACGTTTTTTTATTTATTTCTCGATTTAGGTCTAGTTCCTTCCTGGTGTTTAGTCTTGAGTTGTTTCTCCATTAAATATTAATACTGTCATTGTCAAACATATTGTAGCTCTATTGTGGCTCCAAAGGAAGGTTGGTGGTTCTCGCTGGTTGTGTCCTTGGGCAAGACACTTGACCCACCTTTGAATGTGTGTGATTGTTAGAGGTGAGGTTAGTGGAGGTAAGTTTGAGCCACACTCACAAATTTATCAAAGTGACACGGCTTTAGCCTGAATAGCACAAGTATTGTAAACAAATAAACTTTTGGTCCAACCTGGTCGATAAATGTCGACTAAAACAGACAAACCCAGTAACGGTCTGGTTTCCTAATGTTCGTGAAAATACAGCGGGTTTTATTAGTCTATGTCCAAAAAAGAAAACAAAATATCCATCCAAATTTAGGTCAAAGAAAAGTTTTTAATTATGACAAAAGGATCCCTTACCCCAAACTGTCCCTTCAGAAAACAGTGTTCCCGCTTCACAGGGTTTTACTTCCCACAATGCAATGTGTCACTAACAAAACATGGAAAAATTCCCATAAAATGAAATTACATATCATTCCTTCAGGTGAATACAGTAATATTTCCATTTTTTTAATCGAGATTTGAGGAACAATACAGAAAAATTCTTGTAAAACCTAATTACGGAACATTTTTTCAAATAAACACAGTACAAAATTCAAATTTGTGTTTTTTACAAAGCTTTCTTAGAGTGTATGTATTTTATTCCTGTTTTGTTCTGTGTTCTCTTCAAGACAAGCATTTGTGGGAAAGCTACAGACAGTGTTTTTAAAATAGATGCCAGAGCGCCACCTACTGTTCACTAAAGGAGCACATCACACATAACTAAAGGCTGATCATTTTAATATTTCTGTTGCTTTTTCCACCAAGTTCATTAAATACTTTGGCCCTAAATCTGGTCTGACCTTTATTTCGTACTTCATCCGACACAGACTGTATTTGAGATGTTAATAACGTCTTTGTTTTTTCCCGTGTGCTGACTTGAAAAGGCCAGACTCTCCGGAGGCTTCAGTCAGACACAGAGATGTTTCAGCTCGATTTAAAGACTCGCTGCAGGAGCCCCGCGGTCCTTCATCCCACAGCAGGGACGGCTCTGGGGCCCGCTGCTGCGTCTCCTCGGCCCCCGCTCCTCCTCGGCCCCCGCTCCTCCTCGGCCCCCGCTCCTCCTCGGCCCCCGCTCCTCGGCCCCCGCTCCTCCTCGGCCCCCGCTCCTCCTCAGCCCCCGCTCCTCGGCCCCCGCTCCTCAGCCCCGCTCCTCCTCAGCCCCGCTCCTCGGCCCCGCTCCTCGGCCCCGCTCCTCAGCCCCGCTCCTCAGCCCCGCTCCTCGGCCCCGCTCCTCCTCAGCCCCGCTCCTCAGCCCCGCTCCTCGGCCCCGCTCCTCCTCAGCCCCGCTCCTCGGCCCCCGCTCCTCCTCAGCCCCCGCTCCACGGCTTCTCTCTGATTTCCTTTTGACCGGTCTAACCCTAATTACTAAAACACTCAACATGAATGTTTATGACCTGTTTATGACCTGAACACAGCCCTGATGAAGATGTAGTTGCTCGAAACATGCATCAGTCTTTATCTTTTCAAAGCAGTCACAAAATTAGATGTATTGAATACGGTTTAGGTCATGATTTCTATCTGCTTTTAGACCTGGTTTGTCTAAACAATGATACGGTTTTCATTTTACAAAGCCTACATTAAAGTCTAAGTCTTGTGAGATGCCAAACTTTGGAATAAGAATCAATTTCAAGTTTCTCGAGGCATTTATTTATTTTACTCAAGTATTTCATATTCCGATTGCTTATAGCTCATTTAAAACATCATGTGGGGTTTAAGATAAGATAAGTGTATGTTCTGTACAAATCTTGTGTTTGTAAAGTGTGTGTTATCCAGTGATTAACCAGGATTTTCTAAGCTCTTGGTTTAACATTACCAATAATCCTCTGAAAATGCCCTTGTATACAATTTGATACTTCTCATATGCCCCCTGGTGGATTTATTCAGCTAGTATTAACATTTACTTTATTACAGTAGCATTTAATAACTTTATATTTATACATTATGACGGTGTCAAATCTGTGTTGCATTTAATAATGAAATCTCAATATTTTGGACCAAAAAGCTAAAATTACCATATTTTAATACTTGACTAAACTAATTAAAGATAAAAATGTCATTTAAAATGATGTTTTTTAATTTATTCCATAATGAAGATTGGGATGTGCTGTGATTGTTCTATACACAACCTAATTCCAAAAAAGCCCGATGTATCACATCTGATAGAAAACTAACTCCATATGTATCAAATGTTTATACATTTTAGTTTTATCGAATAAGCAGTAGAAGATTATTTTGTTTTTAGGCCCACTAAATAAATATTCAAATTTTCTGCCTTTTATTACATATGTCTGGCCTGAAACGGGGGAAGAGTGTGGTATTAATTTATGCAAAAAAAAAAACAATACATATACATTTATTTATTCCTAAGATTGGTCTGGGTTTAGTTTTGATTTAGTCCTGTTTATTCCAGGCTTGGGTCATTGTTTGGTCCTGGGTTGTTTAAATGCTTGCTTTAGATGTGTTTTAGTGCTGTTTTTATTTTGTTAATACTGTTTGTATTGTTTATGGCCATGTTTTATTCTGGACAAGCCCAACAATGACCCAACAAACAGTGTAACGAGAGTCTTTTTACGCACTTTTGCTGAGGTGCGTTTGTAGATGTCTGATGTCAAATGTCACCTGCTTCCTCACCTCGTCGCTCTGAACTGGGACGCTTCCTAAAATACTGCCCTCCTCAGAGAAATGAGCAGCACATTCAGGTTTCCCCTTCTCTCTGCCTGCAGTTCAAACTGTACTTTTCTTCTTTCTAACTCAACCCTGTGATGATGAAGATGTCAGACACCACTTTAAATAGCTTTCATCTGTTCTCGGATTCGCTTTTAATCCAATAGAGACTGACAATTCAATCCTTACTGTTTGTCTGGGATGGATCTTCACTGAAAACACAGATTAAGTGAGCTGTATAACCTTGTCATTGGGCGAAAATTACATTTGTGATTATATTGTACGTCTGGAAAAGGGATATTACAGTAATTTATCTCTCTTTTGTCACGTTTTCACATCCTCCTTCAGATTTATAAAGATAACACGCCCCCCTCTTACATTATTCATGCTTTTATCAGGCGTTTTTGGGGTGATGTGGCTGGAGCGAATCAGCACCACGGAGAGCTCCTGCCTCCACTGGTCGTCACGGGCAACGCCCCGGTGGTCATGGCGACGGGACGGTTAGACCCTGGCACTGCTCTGTCGTTTGTGTTAATGAACGGTTCAATGCTTCTCATTGAACAAATCTAATGAAAGGATAACTTTGTAATTCTAAATAAATCAGATCCAAATGTAAGGTTAATAAGCAGTGTTTAATGTCAAAAAAAAAAAAGAAAGAAATCCTGTTCTTTTGCATGTGTGACTTTAATGTGGTGAAGGATGAGTATCAGTTTGTCCTTTATTGTCCTTCGTCTTCTGATCTAAGGTGTGTTTTATTTCAACAGTTCATATAGTAACCCAGATGTGTTTTGGTCATCAGAAAATAAAATGATGAGCTTTATTTATGACAATGAGATATTTGAATTAGCTGGAATTGTTTGTAAGGCCTGAAATGGAAGGCAGTAAAAGTTGTATCCTGTTTAATTTAATATGTTCTGTAATTGATTATTTCTGTGAAGCAGATGATGTGTATTATCTTGTTTAATATATCTATAGTGTCGTGTGTGTCCATGTGGCCTGGGCACTAACTGTGCAGGACACTTTCAGTCAATCAATCCAATATAACAAAGTAGGCTGTAATATGCCCTGTTCCAACCTCGTTACCTCTCGTAATGGATCAATTCAAATAATTAATCCACTACAGGTGTATTCCACTTCATTAGTAGCCTACTTTATTAGTTGCTCCTTGTAAATTCAAAAACATGAACTATGCGTATGGTAAACTATAGACAGTATTAATCCCTTCTGGAAGATTATATAGGTTCCCATTTAATCCCAATTTACAAATGCTGAAACCCTTTTGTTCTTTTTTTGATTTTGTTGGTGTGATAAGTGTTGAAAATCTGAAAACCTTACAGGATTTCAAAAATGTACTGAGTACCCTTATACAAGTTCCCTCCACATCCACAGTTTAATAGTAGACATAGACCATACATAGACTATAGAAACAAACATAAAGTAGGCCTAATGAAGAATGATGGAAATGTAACAAAATAAAAACTATTGGTTTTCTTGGTATTAAATAGGCTACTATCTTTAAAGTTCAAATGACAGCATAACATAAGCCCTCTGTTATACAGTAGAACACTTATTTACAATGGTGTCTCTGTCAGATGGGCCCCCCACCTCCTGGGCCCCAGCTGCTCTGCCTGATGCACCGCCTCTGCTCCTACATCCATGCTCCGAGGACCTTGAAGACATGTGACCGTAAACTGCACCCCTCCCTCTCTAAAAAAAAAAAAGACTAAAAAGAGAACGAAGCGGTGCCTGTCTCTTTAAGGGTTGTGTGTAGCAGCGTTAGGCCGATGTAGGACGAGCCGACCGTCCGTCTGCCTCACTGCCATCCCCATCATGGCCTCCGCTCAGCCGCCGTCAGGAGCGAGCATGACGCGTCCAGCCAGCGGTCCTTTCCTTCCCGCAGCGGAGACGGACGTGAAGCCGAAGCAGAGGCACCGGTAGAGGCGAGAGGCGCCGGGGAGAGCCGCCTCTCATCTCATGCCACCCCGGTCTCCTCCATGCATTCGTCTAAAGCCAGCTCTTCGATAAAGAGGGCTGTGAACCCGGGCGGCGGCGGTGGCAGCGGCGGAAACATGACCGCGAGCCGGGATTATTCAGTTAATCTGTCGGTGCAGCAAGTGCTCAGCCTCTGGGTCCATGGCTCGACGCTGCAGCACTTCACAGGTACGTTCCATTTCATGAAAGGTGTCCTTGTTCCTGCTGTAGTATCACCATTGTGTCGTTCCTTATGGTCACTGCGCTCCGTCCATTTTAACGGATGCACCTGCTTTTATTGGGCTTATAATAAACCGTACTCAAAACTACAACTCTTACAATAAAAATGACACAAGTAGAAGGAAAAGCAGTTATGATACTTTTAAAAACTTGCCACAGAACATTTGTTTACACTCAACCCAGTCAGAAGTACGATCAAGGCTCCAGGACCTTTTCAAAGCCCTTTATAGATTAGGCTCTACCTGTCCTTTAACACACACCTCAACCTGGACTCCATTTATTGGGAGAAATGGTGTTGCTGTAGGTTACGATAAAGTTTATAACTGCAGTTTCATATTGTCTAGATCATGCAGCAGGTTTAGAGTTGAGAAGGTTTGTCTTTTTTATTGTCTGGTTAATACCAACCCAGTTTTACGTAAAGACAACCTAAGTTATGCTAAAATAACCGATTTCATTTAAAATGTTGCATGAAATCTAGATCATTTGCAAAAACTGGACACATTTTGCAAAATGATTACCCTGGCCATCACCTGTTTCTAGTTTCAGAGACCTTTAGCAGATAACTCACACTTATAGAAAAAATGATTCTTACTGAATACAAGACTTCAGTAAAATAGTAATATGGATGAATGACTTCAGTAAAATAGTAATATGGATGAATGCAGTACTTTTTTATATCGGGAAGTATGGGTCCTGCTGCTGTGGTATGGTCCACACTGACAGCATTAAAAGCCCTACATATCATCTACATACTCTGATTACATTAAGAAAAGCCAAAAGAAAGACGGAGTTACACACACAACACTGTATTTTTCCTCAGGCTTCTGCAAAATACATAAAGAAATCTTGGCTCTCTGACGTCACACAAGATTTTGGCTTCTCATTTAATGGGAATACGCTAGTTTGGCATTTTTCACATTCAAAATTTTGCTTCAAATTTATATTTAATGGTAACAAGTCAGTGCAGAGTGAGTGCCTTTGATTAAATGGAGCTCTGTGACGGAGCTCAACCCTGGAGCCATCAGTCTCTATCACTGGCATGAATCAAACAGAAGGTGGACCAAAATAGACGAGGACTAACAGGTGGAAGTGACGCCTCTCCTCGGTCCAACATGTTGGGCGGCCAATCAATCTTTTCCTCTGCTTCAACGCTTCCTGCCACGTCTTAAAGGAGTCCGTCCTCCCGAGTGCTTTTGTCCTGGAGTCCAGTAATCAAGAGCCAATTACAGTCGGCAGCTACTTTAGAGCAGGAAGTGAGAGTGGGGCGGTCGAGACCCAGTTAAATGTCTAATCGATCCTCTTTTGTATTGACACGCCTGAGATGGACTCGAGTAACGTCTGGAGTTTTTCTACAGTGTATCTCTGCTGTTTACATCACCAGGAGGATAACAAGGCTTTAGAGACTTTTAAAGTTCGGAGACAGCTCATAGAAAGTACATGCCTTTGACCTAAACTGAGCCTACATTTACCAACTAAAATCTAGGAAGAAAAAAATACAGATATGCCTTTTTGAACAAACTCTAACTCTACCTAAAATAAATTTCAAATAGTTTTTTTATGCTGCCTTTCACAATGTTAATACGGACATTAGATAAAATATTATCAAAGATGCAAAACAACAAAACTGCTTTAAAAAGAGCCTTTGTATTTATTTAAACCAAAAAGCAAAGCCATCTGAAATGAAACATAATCAGTGAGTAAAATATAATAATAAGTACCAGTGTTGTGCTCCATGTAAATTAAACAGAAAATTTATTTTATAAAAGAAATCATTTGGAAAATTACAAGACCTTAGGGTTTTTGGGTAATGTAGTTTATAATGCTACATTTAACAATAAAAACAAATTCAGTCAGGGCAACAAAGGGTGCAATTTTGAAATGATTTGAGTGATTATGTGTAGATAATAAGTCCGCTCTGTTTACTGCTGATTTAAAACACAATAAGTCAGCGGCTACGGTAGCCCAGCAGGGACACGCTGTTGTGTACAAACTCGTCAAGTTGAAATGGGCCCAATGTAAAGCATAACTTTACTTTTTCTAAAACTAAACCATAAATGTCCTATGATGAATGTGCTTCTTTTTCAGTAGTGCTCAGTTTGTCTTCACTCATAGGAACTAATGGCTTATTCTACTTGACTTTAAAAGTTTTATTTCTTAATCTTGACTAATGGTGTTTTTTTGCCTTGACTGTGGCCCACACAAACCGAGAAACAGGCATGTAAAGACAAAAAGGCTGAAGAAAAACAGTAAATGTAAATATATCTTTTTAGTAGATACCTCAAAAATAATATGTAACAATGTAATATACTATAATGTGTAATATTACATTGGCAGCTCCTATTTATGGCATTTTCTCAACTAAACACTCAACGTAATGCTTTATCAACAAAAATATAAATAACATTTTATTGTTTCCTGTCAGGCTCCACTTTATCAGCAACAATTTCTATCTTGGCCCCATCTTTTTTGAAATATAGCTCCTGGAGGAAGGCAGCGAACAGTCATAACAGGATTGTTCTGTTGTATTAACACTAGATTAACGAGTCCTGCCGAGTGCCCGAGGAGCAGCTGACCTCTGAAGTGCAGCTGACTTCCTGCACAGGCTCGTGTCCAGAGAAAAGAGGTAGTTAGTGACGCTGAGTCAAGCCGAGTTACTGTGAGGCAAATGAAGGTATGAGAGGGTTAGGGTTAGAATGCCACCTGATCCTCTCTGGCTCCTCGTGTCCCACTGTGTGCCCCCCCCCCCCCCTCGGGCCAGGTGTAAAACTAGCTCCTAGGACGTCAGATAAGGTCACAGTTTAGTGTTAGTCAGGACTTACATGCTAAATGAAATCAACAGTAAGTCAGAAATATGATGAGAATATATTCATTTAGGAGGAAATCACAATCACATTTTGTATTTAAAGCCTTTAAAGCCTTCTTATGTTGTTTTTCATGAGATTGGTGGTAATTTAATGCATACATCTAATGTCATTGATTTTCCATAACGCTGAGGTTTCCCAATTAGGCTCCAGCTCACCTCTGTGACACCTGTTACTCCCGCCCACTGCGAGATGAAAATGAGATTTACGCTGGGATGGGGAATATAACCTCTATATTATTTCATGAAAGATCAAGAAAAATCTATAAATAATAAAACAGAAATGACTGAAAATCTGCTTTTGGGTCCAGCATCTGCAGCATTTATTTGTGCATTCATTACAAACAAATCTTTGGCCATTTACTTTTTTTACCGCAAGTGTGGATCTAATGCCACAAGGGGGCAGCACCAAAAGTATATACCGTTTTATAGTGACACCTTGAATCAAATAATCACACTTTTGTTGGTTTTTGTTTGCTCGCTTTTACTCTGGAGCCAGGATTGGTTTCAGACTTTGTGAAATAGTAAAGCCTTGCTCAGACATTTCGGCTAAATATTGAGCCGCCTTGCTAATTTATACCCACTCACTGACAGCACAAATCATCTTGTTTATGCAGAGTCTGTGATTGTAGTTATTTATTTTTGGCTAATTCACTTTGATCCATTGAAATATACTGTCATTTTTCTAACCTTTGCTAAAAATGCACAAGCAGTGTTTGTCAAAAGATAAAGATCTCCTTCACCACAGAAAACAAGAGGTTATGTGCAGGTCATACTGATGCACTCAACTGTTCCCTTTGGTGGTAGCAAAAAGAAAAAACAACATAAATAGCAGCTATGGACAGGTCTTAAACAATAGACGAAAGGTTAGCATCCAGCTAATAGCATAGTGCCAAGGGCCAGTTTAAGACAGATTGTAAACGTGCAGGAATAGCGTCCACACCTATTTGCATTGTCTAGATTTGGTTTAGAGATTGGGTTTAGTATAACTCTTTAAATGGACTGAGATCTTTCCATGTAAGTCGTTTTAAAAAAGTACTATTGGTTTGAACATGGTTTGAACATATAGACAGAGCTCTGAACAAGTCGTGCTCATGTGAAGTTGAAGATAACCCACTTCCCTTTTCTCTGAGGCCTGTGGGAGCTGCTTAAACAAATGGGTTTCCTGTTTATAATTTGTGCACTTGCAGCAGTTTAACTTTAGCGAGAAGCAGAAGCGTCACGGTCTGTACGTTTTCTGCAGCACAACAGCTTTACACTGCCTTCCGTGAGCAGCCGCTGTGATTGTGCAAAACGACAGGCCATATTTGGTTCGACATTCATTCATTAATTTAATCTTTTTCACTTTGCTTTACCTTTTTTATATATATATTTAAAATTATATAGTTATATAGACATAGGACGTAATGTTTGGAATCAAAAAGCAGTGTTATGAGCCTGGCCTACAGTAATAGATGTCTGTGTGTTTGTGACTGGAGTAAATCCTCTAGTGAAATTCTGCTGTTGTCCTTTCTCTTTGGTTGGGTCATGGTTGTGCCGCTCGGTCAGACCGACAGGACACAGCGCGGTTGTGTTTTGGTCCTGTCACATGTCTCTCTGCTCGTCTCTGCAGCTGCTTTTCGGATCAATACAGAGACAAAGGTCGTACACGAAGCAGGTTAAAGACAGTGAAGGCTGGAGGTTTAGACTGTGTGCACACATAGCTGCAATAAAAAGTTAGAAAATAATCATTTCCACTTGTTTCTTAGGTTTCTGAGCTGCACCAGTTTTCTCACCTGAAAGTCTGCACTAAGAATTCAGTTTGCACCAAAGACTTTCTCAAACACAGATTCTCAAGATGAAGCTGTTGGCCCAAACATTTTACCTGAACAGTTCCAGAGTTAGAAGTGCTCAAAGACCTTTCTTAGGAAGGATTCTCGGAGCGTGTGGAGCACATTTGAACTGAACTAAACACACAAGTGTAAACACAACACTCCACTTTTAAAACCAGACCAACTGTCCTGAACCATAGTCTTTTACCCATCCTGGAAAAGAAATGCTTAAAGAGTGTGACCTGCTTTATTAGGCTCCTTGAAGAAGCTGTTTTTTGAGCCTTTAAGACACTTTAGGAGAGCATTTGCACAGTTGTCCTTTGTGCCGTATCAGAGCAGGCTAAATGTGGATAAATGTTTACAGTAATGCCACTAATCTTTCTGTTGATCTAATATCACTCAAACTAAACAAAGCAAAGCATTGGTCACACTTTCTTCTTTTGCTGCTTATTTCTTTGCTGCTTGTTTGATAATCTCATGGCCAGCTGGCTCGTCTTCGCTCCCACGCTGCCTGTGGCTCCAAACCAGGGCTCCTCATAGTGGCACAGCTTTTTATAAAAAGCTTAGAGGGGGGCAAACAAACTCAAAAGAGGAAGAAAAGTGAATTTACATAAGATTAACCTTTGGGCTTGTTTTGTAACTTTCCACAGCGTTGTCTGTTCTTTATTGAGATTAATGTCGTCTATAAGGAACAACAGGATGTCAGCTCAGCAGTTAGGTTGTACTTTTGTTCTGTTGCAACTTTATGAATCTAAAATGTCTTCATCCAAAAGGCCCTGATTGCTCAGAAAAAGGTGACTGTGAGACAATGTTCCATTTATATCGTAATGTGTCGCCGGTGGCAGCTCGTCTGAGGGCTCAGGGCCTTTTCCTGATGAGCCCTGTCTCACACCAGGACGGATCGAGAATGAAAGAAACCCATGTCTCTAACAGGATTAAACCAGCTTCAGTACTGTTCCTGCAAATTGATCTGTTGATGCAGCACAGTGCACATCCACATCTCATCATACTCTCATCTTTAATCATTCATTAAAGCTCCACTGACTTTTTTGTCCCTGTGTCAGACTCTTCCCCAACACCTGCTTCTCTTTCATTTAAACAAAATGTTCCCGGTAATTACATTACACCAAACTGAAATTTAGAGCTTAGCGCTAGTTTAGCCGCGGAGACGGCAATATCTCCTCCTCGTTAAACATTACGTGGTTGAATTCATCCGAGTTTTACATTGCCTTCTTTTTAATTTCTTAGTTTCTCTCCAGTATATTCAGCTGAAAATACACTTTATCGACAGTTAGTACACAGTGTCGGCCGTTCCTGAGTAACTTTTAAAATCCTCTTTAATGAAGAGTAGATGGAATCATAAAGGTTTCTTCACAAATGATCGACAGATGGTTTAAACCATTTTCAGGTACAGTCTGTTTCTCTGCACATGTGACAGTGTTCCTGATGATAACCTGATGGTGTGGGATACTCTCTCTGTGTGTCCCTCAGAGATGTGGTACTGGGTGTTCCTCTGGTGTCTTTTCTCCTCTCTCTTCGTGCATGGCGCGATGGGGCTGCTGATGTTCGTGACGCTGCAGCGACACAAGCGAGGCCGCCTCATCACTCTGGTGCTGGTCAGCGTGGGTTTCCTGGCCTCTCTGTCTGGAGCCGTCATCACCAGTGAGTACCACTGACGCCGACCAGGCCTTATTACATTATTATTTACGACTGGACAATGCACAGTGTTCAGTATGAAAGTATAAGAAGGTAGGAGTACACACCTACTCATTTTGAGAATTATGTAACTGTAGAGATTTGATCCTTTGTCATTTTGATAAAATGTTTGCTCAAATCAATTGAAATAGCTGAGAGGATAGTGTTTTCACAAGGTGCTACATAAACAGTACAAATAAGAAAAAGAAGAAATCTGAGAATTAGCAAATGTAGGTGCAGTCCCTGTTAGTCACAATAACGAGTGCATTTTTGTTTTAGTGGTGCAGGTATAACAGCTGCAACAAACAGAATAAGATTGTTCTCAGCTCTAAACTTTAAATTCAGAGAGCTGAAATAGCTTTGCGCATGTTAGGGCCTCACCTTTCAAAAACTGCTTGTGTAAAAAAACGTTATAAAAAAATAAGAAAGAGCCATTTGGTCTTTAAAAAACACAGGCTTTATTTGAGAAAACACCTTGTGTTTGCTTTTATAAAGATTCTTTGTATTTCCTTCTTGTAGTAACTGTTGGAGCTGAAAGACTAGAAGAGACCAGAGCGGTTCAATATTGGCTCCCTTTGTTGGAACTGTTTAGTCTGAATGTGCCTTAAAGATGCGTTTTTGTCGTCATCTAGAGTCAGAAGTGCAGACTGCAATTCAAACACTGCTCCTTGTTTTTGAGAATGTGAACAGCTCTGGTCCATCTGTACGCTGATAAAGAAAGAAAGAGTGTCCTTATCCTTCTTGTCCTCTCTGGGCAGCTTTGGGAACAAGATATGGAACTAAAATGGCTTCTGTTGATGGGTTCTTTGTAACTTTAAATGACTTTTTTCTCAATGAACTGCAGCTCTAAAGCTTGTGTTCTGTCCTGTGGCCCTCTCTTTAGGTGCGGCAGTGGCCGGAGTTTACCGCGTGGCAGGGAAGGACATGGTTCCAATGGAGGCTCTGGTTTTTGGCGTTGGTCAAACCACACTTTCCATCATCATCTCCTTCTCTCGAATCCTGGCCACGCTCTGAAACCAACCCTCCACCACATGACGGACCCTCGCCGAGACCAGAAGGACACTCGTACAGGGTTTGTGGAACGCTGAAACGTAACAGACTCCGGGGGCAGGAATTCAAGAGAGCGCCCCTCAGTGTTTGCGCTCTGTTACTGCCAACACTTAAAGGAGTAACTGCATTTCACAGGGAACTCAAGGTGAAAGGATCGGAACAGCGCCATCTACAACTCCCAAACTGAAAGCCATGTTTGATGCAGTTTGAAGAGTTTTAATCAGCTTTTTCGTGCCAACAGCCTTCTCTGGGACATCCACTGACTCTCAAAGACTTCCTGTTGCACTTTTGGGAAGATAAAATCACAAAAAAAAAAAAAACCATCAAAGTGGAGTATTAACAGCGACAACCTCCATTAACGCGGTCATTTTTAAAAGCCGTTTTTGAACAAAATTTAAAGAAAAGGAAGTGTTTTGGGGATTCTTTTTTCAGTTTTAGGGGTAATCTCGTTGTAGTCTCATCTGTGGCGTTCTCATAAGGGTTAGTAGTAAAAGGCCGTTTTGGATTTTGCACTTTTTAAATGTAGTGGGGTTTGAAATAGAAGAAAAACCAGCGTGCAGGAGAAATACTGGTTTGTTTTGTGCCAAGTTTAAAGTGGAAGCAGCCATGTTGAATCCTCAAAGTAGGGTTAGTCTGTTTCAGGACAATGACAGACTCTGACTAGGACTTCTTTTTCAGTTAAAAGAGTTATTAGTTCGGGTGTATGTATGGAGTTTCCAGCTTCCTCCCTGTTTTAGATGAACTGATGAATCTAAACTGCCCATAAAGAATGAAGGAGATAACACTGAATAAATGTATTTGAAACCATTAATTGCTGGGATAGGTTTCAACTTCCTGCAAAAAGAAAAGCTGTGGAAAATAGATTATTAATAATGTCATAAAGTAATGATCTGCATTTCTAAGTCAATTTTTGTTTTGTTTTTTGTGTATGTTATTTTTATGGCCTTTTTACGATTGTAGACAGACAGGAAACAGTGCGAGAGAGAGCGACCCGAGCCAGAAGTGAACTCAAGTCGCCCAAGTATGTGCTCGACCCTGTGGGCCACTGAGGCGACCCTAACCAGGAGAAAATATGTCTTCTACCAAGAAAAAACAAACACGAATATGAACATAGACTTACAATCTCCTATTAACCCTTTTCATAACAATATAGTCCAACATGCTCTAGTTCACACTGCGATAGTTCGTAGTAAATATAGGATTAAAAACAGTAGTCTCTGTTAACATCAAATCCTTTTGAGTGCATTTATTCTCCCCATAGTCCAAAGACATGCACAGTAATGAAGGGTGTTTGTGACTGCCAGCCCTATATTTACCCATAAGTCACTGGGATAGGCCCAAGTCACAAGACCCTTATTTTGGTAAATGTAGTAAAAAAAAACTAAATCTAAGCCATAGTCAGAGTCTGTCTTTCCCTTGATTCAGGCTTTATTGAAAAAAACGTTAGCTCTAGTGTTGGATCCGAGCCCTACTGATGCTACCACTGTCCATTTTGCAACACGTTCTCCTCAGAACCTTGTCTCAGATGGTTGAATAGGCCCTGCTGCTCAGTGCCATTTTTTTATTATTCAGCTGTGTCCTGATTTTAAACCCATGTTCCTTAAGTTGCACTGAATTGCTTTGCCTTGTTTTAGCTCTGACTTTACTCAGACGTGAACAACTAGTGAGTGACATTACATAGTTTTGGTAATAATAGTTGCAACCCAGTCTCTCAGAAGTGTTATTACTAGTGTTGTAGCACAGTTGAACCGTACCAGAGACTCAGCATCCGTTGGCAATGCTCTCTGCAATTTCTACTCAAATCCCCAGAGACCAAAGTAAATCTTAAAATCTATTAAAATAGTTAAGTACACAAGTCAACACTGCCCTTTATTGCTGTCTTTTTTCACACAACTCACTATTGTCTTTCCAAAACCTCAAACGAGCATTTTTTGACTTAAGATTCATTCATTTTCCCCCTCTTGGTTCCATTAGGGGTCATGTGACTGGAGCCTATCCCAGCAGCTTTGTGCCTGAGTCGGGGTACACCCTGGACAGAGGCCAGTCAGTCGCAGGGCTAACATTTAGAGACAGACAACCATTCACTCTCACATTCCTGCACTAGGGACACTTCAAGCTGCGGTCACACTGAGCGGGACTTGCGCGTCATATTTGCGTCATTCATTCGCTTTATTGACGCGTCTAAACAAAGTGTGTTCAGGCGTCATGGGAGGGGCTTCTGCCTGGCGTGCTGCTTGATAGATAATGGCAGATATGGATGTTGCTGAGAGAGCGGGTTGTCTTTATTTCTTTGCTTATCCTCTTTCAGGCAAGGTCCTTTTTATTCCTGTCTCTATGAAAATATGACACATCATCCAGCTCAGGCTTGTCCTCCATCTTTGTTCTGGTCTCCACCGCTGATTACGTCATAAACAAGTCACTGCCACTAACAACGTGTTCGGTGTGAACGCAGCATTAGAGTTTCCACTTGTTGCCTGTGGATGTCTTTGGGCGATGGAAGGACGTCGGAGAGAACCCACAGTAACACAGGGAGGGCATCCTCACAGAAAGACCCGAGTGTGCTGAGCATGGAACTCACAACCTTCTTGCTGTGAGGCAGGAGCACTAAGGAATGTAGATATAATGTTTTTTGATATTATGATATTTAACACATTTCCCCCAGAAATGTTACATAGCTACACTTTATTTGGGAGACTGGGTCAACGATAGATGGAAGAATGTCCTGCTGTATTTACTTTTACAGTCTTTAGTTTGGTAATACTTGTATCAGACTAAAAGCTAAAAACATACACATTTCTTATAGTTCCTCATTGGACCTAACCAGAGCTTGAAGAGTTTTTTTAATGCCAAAGTTTCACTCTCACCTGCTTTACTTATGTTCTTCTCATCAGTATTACAGCAGTGTTATTAGGCCCTGAAGCTGTTTTACAAACCACAGCGGATCTGAATTTGACGAATAACTCCGTGTTTGCTGTTTGTTTGTGTGCTCTCGGTTTGGAACCGCTCTTGTGGTGAACGGCTGAGTATTTATAGGAGTTATGTAAATGTCATGACTCACCTTCAGTACCGCAGCAGGACACAAGAGGGAGGTGTTGCACTGAAATGAAAAGCCGAAGAGATGAGTAATTACCAATAAGTACATCATGTAACCTCACTTTATCCCTTTAGTGATTATTCTAAAATCATTTTGCACTCAATGGTCTTCACATTGATGATGATTGAATGTTTTCAGCTCGATTTCAGGGGCCAAGTGTGAGTAGCCATATTTCAAGTGTTGATTTCTCTGTGGAGCTGTTTCTTGAAGCAGTTTGTGCAGTTTGTGCATGTGTTTTAGTTTTCTTTTGTTGTATTTGATGTTGGTTTGTGCGGTTTATTGTTATAGAGCGGTATGTTCCATCTGTTTACTGAAGTCTACACAGCTGCCATATTAGAGACAGTTTCTCTGATATCTGATGAGATTTCCAACAAAGAAAGTTATCTTGAATAAGAACAATCAAAGTCTGCTTAAACAAAGTGGATTTTGGCAAAAAGCAACTGACCTGCTTCATGTGTGTGTTGTCGGTGAGTGGGTAGAGAACATTAGCAAGTGGCTCAATATTCAGCTGCTGTATTTAAACAAGCTACAAGTCACTGAAAGGGTTCAGGGCAATGCTGGACTTGTACCAAACACCAGATAATTCCACATGAAGGCACCAGAGTTGTACAAGACTGTTAAACTGAGATCTGCCTGATGGGATTAGCATACATGTCGCTAATACAGCAAAAGCAACAATAAGGTAAAACGTACCTCTACATTATAGACATAGACATGATCCAAATGCATATTAGGTAGAGAAATACACACAAACAGCCTTAAACCTATGCAAAATTATGTGAAGGCAAAGGCTTATTAGCATTTTGGAGCCAAATGCTAATGGTAAACAACGCAGCAGAACCTACTGGAGTAGAACTGGAGTCCATTCTTAAACACAAAACAACATCTGCATTACTAAGGAACCAGCTGCCCACCAGGAAACACAAAGTCAGTTCAGTTGTACATACTTTATTGGTTTTCTAATCTGGCTTACGTAGAAAATACAACAATGGACACTGTTCTATATCAGTCTGTGGTTGTGCATGTGTTTTTACGGGGCACATTCTACACTGGGCCCCTGCAGCGTCTCAAAGGTGACGACCTAATCGTTGGTGACACCGAGAGTGGTCACTGAGCAATGTCTTACGTAACCTGTTTATTTTTGTTTTGTTGGAAACTGACGAGTGGACTAATACGAGCTGAAGTGCTTCTGCAGCTGGAGCTTATGCTAATGCTAATGGTGAACCTGGAATGTTAGGAATAGATAAAGAGTCTTACAGTAATGGACAGGCTTGGGGTTCAATCATACCGACATGAAATACAGAGGAAGAATGAGTTATTATCATATTGAATTAAATCATTCTTTAAAATGTGGTAGAAACAAAGCTGTATTGACAAACCTGCTCACATTTATCAGAATTCACACTTTGTGGTCTTGAGTCGAATGAATGAGCATCGACTGTACATCTGAGGCTATGTCCAGACTATGTTTTCATTCAGAAAAATGCTAAAAAACGCACATGAATTTTTGCTCAAATGGGGAAAAAGAACATGAAAATGGCATCAATGATGTTGTTTTGAATGATTTTGTAGAAGTATTTACTTGCATGTCAACTTTTGCCTAAATAGAGTCTAGAATATGGAGTTACCATTAGTTGTCGCTCAAATAAGATCGACAAGGGCTACTTTAGAAAAGATCTTTATTAACATTAGTCCAGTATTTAACCTGTAACATTTAGGTATATTAGCAACAACTATATTAAAATGTATATTAGCATTCCGCTTTAACTTAAAAGTCGTTGTAAACTAAATGTAGGCTGCGTTAAATGCAAACAAATAACATTACTAACCTTTTATATTTCATCTTTCCGAGTTTGAAAGCACAAACACAAAAACGTCAGGAAAACCCAGATCATCAGAGGAACCGCATGGATCATTTTAAGGTGTATTTGATGATGTTTTGAAATGAAATGTATTAGTCTGGACATGGCCTACGTGATTGGTCGACTGTATGTAAAGGTCCATATCTAAGGACACACCCAGTCACTTATGATCCACACTAGACTTTTGAAAACACCAAGAAACTGAACTCAATCACAGCTTTTCTTTCAAAGACTAAACTAAAGGGGTCAAAGGCCGCGCACGTTTCCCTGGACACGTGGAACTCCAGCAGTGAAGGAATGGATGGACAATGGACTCATGGACGATCCAACAAGAGACAATGTTGTACAAAAACCCAAAGTGGCACTTGTAGATACTGTATTATAAGTTCTTTTTTAGTTTTGTACCAGCCAGACCGCTGATATTTATAACTATTGCCTATTTCTGTACAAACGCCCCTCTGTATAAACTCCACAGTCAGTTGAAATAAAAATCTTTTGCAGTAAAATGTCTTTACAGCGGTGGTTTTTATGCTTTATCTTCGCAGGTGTCGTCTGAAGGGGTTTGCAGCCTCTTCTTCTTCTTTCAGTTGTTGTCTGACTCTGTGCCCTTGTGGTTTACCTTCACGTCTCTGCTGTTCTCTCTTTCTAGATGCTTTTTTAGCTTCTTTTTGGAGGTTTTGTAACTTTTCCTTCTCATTTTTACAAACGAGAAGAGATGTGGACAGTTGAAAACAGCTTGTATAGAAAATGCCCTCGACAGGAATCATGTGGAGCTTTGAGTTTGTGACACAGCAAATAGACCATGGAGTTTGTAATCGTGTTTCACAAAAGAAGTTGAAAAGTAAAGTCTTTAGGGCGCCTCAGTGGCTCAAAACACATACTCAGGAGACCTGGGTTCCATTCTGGCTCGGGTCGCTTTCACAGAGTATCTCTCCTGCTTCCTGTTTGTCAAAGTCAATGAGCCTGAAAAATAAACTTTTCTGTTAGATTACTGTTATATATCTGTGATTATTTGAGTTGGTCTAGTTGAGCTAGAATGTTTTTACATTCAATGAATCTGTCACATGTTGCTCATTGGCAGGTGACACAAAAAAACAAAAAAACAAAGTCATTTCCCGTTTGTAACATTCTGAACAAGTACAACTTACTGAGCTTCAAGAATTTAAATTGTTTTAAATTTGCTTGTTTGATTTTCAAGGTGTTTCATGGACTTGCCCCGCCCCCCAGGTCTGACTTTCTTAAACAAAGGGCTCAGAGTTGTCCCAGGACCAGGGGCTCCTCTAGAGGGACTGTGAGGTCTTTCTGTAAAGGCCGGTGAGATCTGGAACAGTCTTCTTCTCCATAAGCTTTAGAACTTACCTCCAGCAATGGCTGAAAGTAAACAGACTTTTTAACTTCTTAGTAATGTCTTGTGTAACTGTCTTGTGATGTTCTTTTATTGTTATCTATCGTTCTGTCCTGTGTCTCACTGAGTGCGTTTACAGCTGAGTGACCTGGATATGATCAGGTTTTTACTGATCACTGTGGAGTGCTCTGTAGACTCCAGAGGGGCTTAGAGTTGAGTGAGTAGAGCTGATGTGGATAATAATAACAGTTAATGTCCTGTTAATGTCCCTCTCAGTTTCAAGGCACTAATGAGTTGCTCAGTCTCTTCTCGACGTGCTCCAAAGCAGACATCATTGATAGATTTGTTTTGTCTGCTGCTGGTTTTGAGGAAGCGTCCTGTTTTCTTTTGCGGCGCTGATGCCATGTGGTACGTGATGCGCCATCCTTTTCCCGACAGGGGCCTTACTGTAAAACTAAAAATACGCTCAACACAATACGTTTTTTTTATCTGATTTGACATTTAGCCGGTGTTCCACTGGTTTTCTAAAAACTGACAGCCATTTTCCAAGGCTTTGTCGGCCGGCTGTCTGACAAATTTAAATGTTATTGAAGAGAAAGGGTCTCTGGGAATGACTCTGGTGGAATTTAATCAGTCTGGTGTGGGTTTATACAAAGGTCTTGCCTCCATATCACCTTGTTTTTGTTATTTCATTCTTTAGGCCTACCGTAGATTTGTGACCCGTAAAAGGCTGAGAGGAGCTGATAAGAAGTCGAAGGCAGGAAGAGTTTTTGGAAAAATCCTGGGAATGCAGCTTTGGTGTTTAGTGTTTGTTAAAAAATTCTGTACAGTCAAGATAAAGATGCACTGAGTGACCTTCAGTGAATGGACCATGCTTCAGAGCAGGGCAGGTATCACTGGATTAACATTAATAATTAATATTCTAACATATAATACCATTTTATTATCAATTTAATGATAATGTGAATGTAAGTCTTCATCATAGTGGGAGCCCTCTGGGGGTTGCTCCATCTGGGGCTGATGGCATCTGCTTCATCATGATCTAGTCCTGGTGGCTGTTATGGCACAAACATTTATCACGTCTTAACTTTATAATTTATACTTCATAGCTCATCAACAGTCTTCTCTTCCATCTTTTTTAGCACATGGGCTTAATGTCGAGGTGAATTCTGATAAAACTGACTGAGTCAACTGTTAAACGAGGGCCAGTCATAAATAAGGAAGGAAGATTGTATTAATCTATGAAAATGGAATTCAAATATTTTATTTGTCTTTCCTTGCAACAGGCACCGACTGACCCACAGCCCAGTTGTTTTTTCAGTCGCTGCAGTGAAAAGGCTGTTCCCTCGAACCCACAACATTATCAAGTTATTTATCCTGGAAAAGTGGCTTTATTGAAGATGTAAGTGTGTTTTTTATTCTCCAAACTCTCTGCAGAGCTCTGACACGCTCTAAACCAGGGGTGGGCAAACTAAGGCCCGGGGGCCACATGCGGCCTGTTGGGCTGTTCAATGTGGCCCGTCAGGCATTTACAAAGATTTTATTGACGATTAAACACTGAATATATTTTGCCTTTACTTTCAGTATTTTGCAGGAATCAGTTGATTCCACTACAACATGCTCCAAACGGTAAATACCTTTCCTATAGGCAAAATAAATGTGTTTTTATTGAGCATAAGTGCGTTCCCTGTGTTGCCCCGGCCTTCACAAGAGTTCCATGTTCTAATGTGACCCTTGGGGAAAAAATAACTACCCCCTGTTTTAAAAACGTATTAACACATTTGTTTATACAGCTACCTGCCTCACTTTTGCACCCGCAATTATCCAAGCTCCTAAATGAAAACACGCCCAAAAATAGCAAACAGTCTTTTTATTTAAAACGCTCAAGACCAGCCTTAGTCTCGAGACCATGTTTTAAAGGTTTTAAGCCTAAGGCTGGTCTTGCATCTCCGGCTTCTGGGCCGCTCGCTGCTATTGTCTTATTGTTTCCTGCTCAGGAAATACTCGAGAGTTGAGCGTGAGTGCAGACAAGAGGATCGTATGTTTGCTTTGAAAAAAACACCCCTGGAACAATGGCTGGAGCGGGACCAAGTCTTTTGACCTCAGCCGATTACTTCACGTTATTGACCCTGCCTTTGTGTCGCAGACGCCGCTCCGGCCGCTCGTAAAGTACAGTATATGAAACGCAGACGAGGGACAGGGACAAACAGTACGTATGAGGGGCCCGTCCCAACGTCTCTAAGCCCCGCCCGACGTCTGAGCGACCTTTGATCTCTGTGGGTTTATATAATAGAGCTGCGGACGTATTCTTCTGCAGCGTCCACACAAACAAATGAACACAAAAATGTGGAGTATGTCTTTGTAGTTCTTAATTTAGTCCAGTTTTTGTTGAGTTTTTGAAAGGTTGTGATGTAAGACGTTCTTAAAAACAGCTGTAGTTAATCCTAAAATAAATGTGCTCCTATGAGGATGATTGGAAAATAAATACTGTTCAAAGTAAATGTTAAAATGTATTATGCCAAACCAAGGATTGATTGTTACATTTGTTTTTATCCATTAGATGCAGAACTGTTTAATCCACGCTCTTACGGACTGGATGAAAAAGAACTTAATGCATTTAGATGATAATTGTATTTACCGGCTTAAACACGACGAGAATCTAACGTGCAGTGTGTGAGGAAGAGTTTCTAATGATTAAGTGGCTTTAAAATCATTAATAAAGAATCTAGTCACTCAGTTCAGTGTTTAATAATTGTATATAGGTTTTCTAATAAGTAAACATATCAATAATAGAATAAATGCAGAAACTCAGAGACACACTTTAGCATAATGTTAGTTTAGTTTGTGTAACTTTCAGTGTTACTCTGCGTTTGACTCTTGTTCTCTTCTTTCGTTCATGTTTGTGTTTGGGCTGTGAACCGGGGGCTCCAGCGCTGGAATAGAGCTTGTGATTGGACAAGACCATGAGAATGTGCTGAACATTCTTGTCTTGTTTTATCTCAGATGATTTCCTTTGCAATATGCTGTTAGATAATTAAACCAAGAAATATTTTGGTTATGACACATACACAATGAGTCCTGGGTAAGTCTAGAATAAGTCTGACACTACATGATAACAACCCGTCCAAGAACAGCGACGGACTGTCTTCCTTTGTCTTTGTTATATCTTTAAAACTGAATAAT
This sequence comes from Neodontobutis hainanensis, assembly GCA_024349245.1. Classification (NCBI taxonomy): domain Eukaryota; kingdom Metazoa; phylum Chordata; class Actinopteri; order Gobiiformes; family Odontobutidae; genus Neodontobutis; species Neodontobutis hainanensis. The sequence goes on from JALDNG010000114.1 coordinate 1,528,418, forward strand.
GATGATAGGCTGTTCCTATTGGTCGATTGTTCATCAGCCCGGACTCTTTCCTGTGTAAAAAATATGAGACGTGGCCCCCGGCCCCGCTGGGACCCTCCCCGTCCCATGTACGAGTCTTTGTGTGCAGTGCAGGACACTGTGACAAACGCCGGCGAGTGTCTCCGAACTGCAGACAGGAAGTGCTCTGAAGAAAGAGACGTTATAGGCTTTGATTTGTGGCCAACACTGAGAATACCTCACATTTTTGACCTGTTCTGACCCTGCTCTTAGTTGATCTTAATTCTCTGTTGTTCTGGTAAATACACAGTTACAGAAGGAAACTATAACGTCATGTGCTCTAGTTTATAAGACATGACACTTTTGCAGCTCCTTCTTCTCCTCGACTCATCCATCTTCCCTCATTTGTGATCCCGACCCGAGATAGTCCACTTAAATCAGGAGCTGTCCGACCTGGAGGTGCTGATTCTCATCGTTAATCCTCATTTACAGTGACCCTTTCAGCATTTTCTTATTAATATTGTACCATATACATCCAAAGACACCAGTGTTTTCTCAGGGACTGCTAATAATTTCTAATAATCAAAAGTTGACATTCATCAAAAGCTATGGATCAGTGATTGTCGAGTGCTTCTCTGACTTTCTCGGGTGGTCCTCAGAGAGTTTCTTTATTTTTTTTAAATTAAAATTTAATTCATAAATCAATCAAACTGACTTATGTTGTTTACTGTGACTCCACCTTTACCTGACCAGAGTGGGTGGTACTACTAATGTTTGTATTTATTGAAAATGGCAAAAGCTTAAATTGTGATGCACTATTTAGTATAATAATAATATAATAATTTTCCACTTCAGATGAAACAAATAGAACATATTGCAATGAATGAAAAAATAACCTGTTTAAGAAAAGGTTTACAGGCTTCAATTATTTAAAAAAACCCACCAGGTGTCATCATCCACACACTTTTCACCACAGTCCTGTATTTCCTCTGCACTTTTGCAATTGTTTCTGGTGTTTACGTTACACTGACAAATATGTAAAACACATATAATAATATTACTTTTTTTTTTTTTGCATATATTAAGTCATTATTGTACTTGTAGTAAACGCTTCTGAAACATGTCAAAGCTTAGCAATCCTCAGGGACTTGACTTAAACAGTACATAAGTATATAAGCATTGATTTACTATTTGAATTTATATCTAGAAACATCAATAGCTCCAAACTTAAACAGGTTACAATATATATTTATTTTTCAATATATATGCCATTTATCATAAACATAACATGCTCATATTTGTCTCAGAGGTTAAAAATAAACTCCTGCGACCCAGAACTTATGGAACGGCTTCATATGAAGCCTCCTGAACACAAACATTAGCAGTATTTCAAGACTTTGTTTAAACTGTGAAAACTGAGGGAAAACATCATTTCTGTCAGTTTTCTCACAGTTCCTGCTTCTCATGATTCTTACCAGCAGAGGGCAGCACCACCTCTTTGCTCTGTGTTTGTGTTTCCTCTGGGATTCCCTCATGATTCAGCCTCACAGGCCCCTCAGTCATTTATCCGCTCAATGTTTGACTTAAACACCACCGTCTGCCTCGAGGTCAGCGTTAACGCCTGAGGTCACCGCTCTGTGACCTCACGAAGAGGAATGGAACAGTAAAAATATACAGTGATGACGACATCTGCAGATGGTCTTCTGGTTTCCAGGAAAAAACATGTACATAACAGAGGGAAAGTACTTTAAACTTGCAGGTGCAACACAACTCTGACAACACCTGGCGTTTGTAGAAAGTGGTTATTCTGAAGCAGATAACAAACTTCCATTTATATTGTTTTTCCTTCAAAATAATGGTCAATGCTTCTAAATCTATAAATAATACCGACATTAGCCCATAACTCTTTAAACAATGACCAGACATTACCTTCTATCCACAAACTGCTGCTCTCCATCTCTGCTGCTGTTAATGACAAATGCAATCATAATAAAAACTTTTCTTCACAATGTACTTAAAACCTTCCAGCTTAGTCTCGTCCATATTTGACTCTGAATTGAGTTTCTTATCCCTCGTTCCGACAACATGGATCCGTGTTCTAGATAAGGCTTTTATCAGATGCACTGTGACAGAGACAAGTTTAACAATCTTCGATAAAACAAGGCCGTGTCCCGAGGCGGAGATAAAATCACAGACTGAGCGAGACGCTGTTCAGACTCAGGACGGAAGGGTTTTCTCTTCAGCCACTGAGTCTGTTCAGAAGCTGTCATCAGTAATGGATTTATTCTGACCAAATGTCTGTTTTATCCTGGTTTCGACTGGAATGACATCCGGGTTTAGCTCAGGTTTAGTCTTGGATTTAGTTCTGGGTTTGGTATCGTGTTACGTCCTGGTTAGTGCAGGTTAGTTCTTGTTTAGTCCTAGTTTAGTCAAGGTTTTGTCCTGATTTAGACCTTGTTTACTCCTAGATTGTTTTTTGTTTAGTCCTAGTTTAGTCCTGGTTTGGCCTCATGTTGTTCTGGCTCAAACACCATTCAGCTCTATCAGGTCTAGTCCAGGACTTGTCTGGTTTTCCTGTGCTCAGCCCTCGGTCTGACCTTTGGCCCTGGGAAGTTTCTGCCGATCTGGGTCGGTTGAAACGGGGCCAGTAGTGGGACTCTGGCTGACCTTTTCCAATGAAGTAGGTTTCCAAACAAAAGGCCCATAATCTGAGCTGTGGAGCGGGACAGAAGCGCTCGCTGGGGTTTGGGAAGGGCTTGAGGCAGGTGTAGCTCAGAGGTGTCCAGCCAGGTGGAGCATTACGTAATACAATACTGATCTGTGCCGTCTGTCAATACGGCTGAATAGATTCTGATTGAGTCTTTGTTTTTGTCTTGCTACAGTCAAATTGTGTTCTAGAAAGTTCCTGAAATGGCGCACTGCATGTTTAGCAAGTCTTCCTGTTACATAATGACATATATACGTAACATAATGGAAGCCTCTGGAGAACCGGAGGTGTTGTGTCATATTTAGTGCTGGTTTTGTGCTACTTCAGTTTGAGAACTTTTTTTCTGTGATTACACTTACATTTAGACTTAGGGGCTCGCGTTCTCAAGGACTCTCAAGGACTCTCAAGGACTCTCAAGGAATCTCAAGGAAGGCAGTGAAACACAAAGCAAACGCAGCTGCGAAACACCAGTGTAGTCTGATTATTCAGTTTCACAAAGATCAGAGCGTGAGCAAAAACAATCCTCAAGCAGACGTTTTGTAAGTGTGCAGAAACGAGAGGGCGGGTCTAAACAAAAGCAGAACTTTGACTGCAAGCACGACAAGAATGTTCGAGCAAAGTAAATATGAGTTCAAACACACAGTTTTGTGAGAGTGAGAGAAATCTCAGAAAAAAAACTCTCAAGATTTGAATAAAGATATTTCATTAAAAAAGTAAAGGCTTAGAAATGTGCCAATCTGATCCGTTACAATAATGAACACTTTACCATTATAACCCACCTATAAAAAGTCTTTCTGAAAACACTTTTCGACATGTTGTCATGGCCATTAGCCCAGAACTTGGAAAACTCCAATGCAAAACCCCAAACAAGGCAAAAGTTTTATTTTACGGCAAAGTAACAAAACAAAATCCAGGACACAGAATAAAACAAGGCTAGGGTCCGAGCATAATAATCCCCTGAAGCACAGGTGACGCACAGGTGAAGCACAGGTGTAGCACAGGTGAAGCGCAGGTGAAGCACAGGTGAAGCACAGGTGAAGCACCGGTGAAGCACAGGTGAAGCGCAGGTGAAGCACAGGTGAAGCACCGGTGAAGCACAGGTGTAGCACAGGTGAAGCGCAGGTGAAGCACAGGTGAAGCACAGGTGAAGCACCGGTGAAGCACAGGTGAAGCACAGGTGAAGCACAGGTGAAGCACCGGTGAAGCACAGGTGTAGCACAGGTGAAGCACAGGTGAAGCACAGGTGAAGCACAGGTGAAGCACCGGTGAAGCACAGGTGTAGCACAGGTGAAGCACAGGTGAAGCGCAGGTGAAGCGCAGGTGAAGCGCAGGTGTAGCACAGGTGAAGCACAGGTGAAGCACAGGTGAAGCGCAGGTGAAGCGCAGGTGAAGCGCAGGTGAAGCACAGGTGAAGCGCAGGTGAAGCGCAGGTGAAGCGCAGGTGAAGCGCAGGTGAAGCGCAGGTGTAGCACAGGTGAAGCACAGGTGAAGCACAGGTGAAGCGCAGGTGTAGCACAGGTGTAGCGCAGGTGTAGCGCAGGTGAAGCGCAGGTGTAGCGCAGGTGAAGCGCAGGTGTAGCGCAGGTGAAGCGCAGGTGAAGCGCAGGTGAAGCGCAGGTGAAGCGCAGGTGAAGCGCAGAACAACCTCACGGTGGGACAGACGCCGACCTGGCACTGAGTAACCAGACACACAGGTATATATAGACATAGACAACAAGGGACAGGTGAAACACATTAGGGCGGATCAGGTAATCACACAGGAGGGAAAGACACAAGGCAGTAAGACATTTCAAAATAAAACCCAGAACTCAAATACAAACTTAAAACAAAATCAGATACAAATATAAAACATGACCTCAGAACAAAACAGACTGACTATGAAAACAGGAATGGATCCTGACAGTGGTAATATATCAAGCACTAAAAAGCTGTTAAAATGAATGTTGCAGTCATTATTTTATTGTGATCATGGAATATTGTACAAAGAAAAGTTTTTTGTTGTAAACAGTAACGTGGCACATGTTTTTAATACTTTTAATAAATCATTGATTGTTTATATAGTGGATGTAATCCGCCCATTGGTCCATATTCACTGATATTGTCGTTACGATGATGTCACATGTCACAGGATTTTTACACCCGTAAAGTCGCCATTGGGTTTTTCCTTATATTTACGCTTTTGGAGCCTGCCCCCTGGTGGACGGCGGTATATTGCTGTATTCCGCCATATTTCGCCCTTACGCAACAACCATTTAGGAGGTTCTATGGGAGACGCTTGAAATAAACATCTAAACGCCATTTTGGGTTAGCCACTTAACTTTAGTTTGACTGATATCAGCCACAGTCAATAATAGGACACGTTTACACTTGAGATGCTAGGTGCTGGTTGTTGTTATGTGGGTCATACAGTAATAAATATCTGCTCACACAGAAATAGAGACACAAAGGGAGAATGTGTTCATAAATGTAGCTTACTTCATGAAAAAACTCTCTCAGCTGCAGATACGTACAGTCGAGGGGGGGGGTCTGTTGTGGGGTACAAATATAAAGCAGAGTGTGAGTCACCGTTCGGTCTGGATATAAATACATCCACACAGACGACGTTACATAAGGCCAGCGTGGGAGGCCTCCTACAGCTGCTGCAGCAGTCCGTCAGGGCGGAGCTAGACCAGGTTTAGACCAGGTTTAAAACAGGTTCAGAACAGGTTTAGAACAGGTTTAGACCAGGTTTAAAACGGGTTCAGAACAGGTTTAGAACAGGTTTAGACCAGGTTTAAAACAGGTTTAGAACAGGTTCAGAACAGGTTCAGAACAGGTTTAAAACGGGTTTAGAACAGGTTTAGACCAGGTTTAGACCAGGTTTAAAACAGGTTCAGAACAGGTTTAGAACAGGTTTAGACCAGGTTTAAAACAGGTTCAGAACAGGTTTAGAACAGGTTTAGACCAGGTTTAAAACAGGTTTAGAACAGGTTTAGAACAGGTTTAGACCAGGTTTAAAACAGGTTTAGAACAGGTTTAGACCAGGTTCAGAACAGGTTTAAAACAGGTTCAGAACAGGTTTAGAACAGGTTTAGACCAGGTTTAAAACAGGTTCAGAACAGGTTTAGAACAGGTTAAAGTGTAGTTCCCATTCAATAACATCACTGCCTTCTGTTTCATATTTTACAATCCTTGTTTCACATTTAATTGATGGTGTTCCTTTTGAATATCACCGACCACTCAGGCCCCGGGCCTGACTCAGACTCAGACTCAGACTCAGACTCAGGTTTAGACTCAGGTTTAGACTCAGACTCAGGTTTAGACTCAGACTCAGGTTTAGACTCAGACTCAGGCTCAGACTCAGACTCAGGCTCAGACTCAGGTTTAGACTCAGACTCAGGCTCAGACTCAGACTCAGGCTCAGACTCAGGTTTAGACTCAGACTCAGACTCAGGTTTAGACTCAGACTCAGGTTTAGACTCAGACTCAGACTCAGGTTTAGACTCAGACTCAGGTTTAGACTCAGACTCAGGTTTAGACTCAGACTCAGACTCAGGTTTAGACTCAGACTCAGGTTTAGACTCAGACTCAGACTCAGGTTTAGACTCAGACTCAGGTTTAGACTCAGACTCAGGTTTAGACTCAGACTCAGGTTTAGACTCAGACTCAGGCTCAGACTCAGACTCAGGTTTATACTCAGACTCAGGTTTAGACTCAGACTCAGGCTCAGACTCAGACTCAGGTTTAGACTCAGACTCAGGTTTAGACTCAGACTCAGGTTTAGACTCAGACTCAGACTCAGGTTTAGACTCAGACTCAGGTTTAGACTCAGACTCAGGTTTAGACTCAGACTCAGGTTTAGACTCAGACTCAGGCTCAGACTCAGACTCAGGTTTAGACTCAGACTCAGGTTTAGACTCAGACTCAGGTTTAGAATCAGACTCAGGTTTAGACTCATACTCAGGTTTAGACTCAGACTCAGACTCAGGTTTAGACTCAGACTCAGGTTTAGACTCAGACTCAGGTTTAGACTCAGACTCAGGTTTAGACTCAGACTCAGGTTTAGACTCAGACTCAGGTTTAGACTCAGACTCAGGTTTAGACTCAGACTCAGACTCAGACTCAGACTCAGGTTTAGACTCAGACTCAGGTTTAGACTCAGACTCAGGTTTAGACTCAGACTCAGGCTCAGACTCAGACTCAGGTTTAGACTCAGACTCAGGCTCAGACTCAGACTCAGACTCAGGTTTAGACTCAGACTCAGGTTTAGACTCAGACTCAGGTTTAGACTCAGACTCAGGTTTAGACTCAGACTCAGACTCAGGTTTAGACTCAGACTCAGGTTTAGACTCAGACTCAGGTTTAGACTCAGACTCAGGCTCAGGTTTAGACTCAGACTCAGACTCAGACTCAGGTTTAGACTCAGACTCAGGTTTAGACTCAGACTCAGACTCAGACTCAGGTTTAGACTCAGACTCAGGTTTAGACTCAGACTCAGGTTTAGACTCAGACTCAGGTTTAGACTCAGACTCAGGTTTAGACTCAGACTCAGGCTCAGGTTTAGACTCAGACTCAGACTCAGACTCAGGTTTAGACTCAGACTCAGGTTTAGACTCAGACTCAGGCTCAGACTCAGACTCAGGTTTAGACTCAGACTCAGGTTTAGACTCAGACTCAGGTTTAGACTCAGACTCAGGTTTAGACTCAGACTCAGACTCAGACTCAGACTCAGGTTTAGACTCAGACTCAGGTTTAGACTCAGACTCAGACTCAGGTTTAGACTCAGACTCAGGCTCAGGTTTAGACTCAGACTCAGGTTTAGACTCAGACTCAGGTTTAGACTCAGACTCAGACTCAGACTCAGGTTTAGACTCAGACTCAGGTTTAGACTCAGACTCAGACTCAGACTCAGGTTTAGACTCAGACTCAGGCTCAGGTTTAGACTCAGACTCAGGTTTAGACTCAGACTCAGGTTTAGACTCAGACTCAGACTCAGACTCAGGTTTAGACTCAGACTCAGGTTTAGACTCAGACTCAGGTTTAGACTCAGACTCAGACTCAGGTTTAGACTCAGACTCAGACTCAGGTTTAGACTCAGACTCAGGCTCAGACTCAGACTCAGACTCAGGTTTAGACTCAGACTCAGGTTTAGACTCAGACTCAGGTTTAGACTCAGACTCAGGTTTAGACTCAGACTCAGACTCAGACTCAGGTTTAGACTCAGACTCAGGTTTAGACTCAGACTCAGGTTTAGACTCAGACTCAGACTCAGGTTTAGACTCAGACTCAGACTCAGGTTTAGACTCAGACTCAGGCTCAGACTCAGACTCAGACTCAGGTTTAGACTCAGACTCAGGTTTAGACTCAGACTCAGGTTTAGACTCAGACTCAGGTTTAGACTCAGACTCAGACTCAGACTCAGGTTTAGACTCAGACTCAGGTTTAGACTCAGACTCAGACTCAGGTTTAGACTCAGACTCAGGCTAAGGTTTAGACTCAGACTCAGGTTTAGACTCAGACTCAGGTTTAGACTTAGACTCAGACTCAGACTCAGGTTTAGACTCAGACTCAGGTTTAGACTCAGACTCAGGTTTAGACTCAGACTCAGGTTTAGACTCAGACTCAGGCTCAGGTTTAGACTCAGACTCAGGTTTAGACTCAGACTCAGGTTTAGACTCAGACTCAGGTTTAGACTCAGACTCAGGTTTAGACTCAGACTCAGGCTCAGACTCAGACTCAGACTCAGACTCAGACTCAGACTCAGACTCAGACTCAGACTCAGGTTTAGACTCAGACTCAGGTTTAGACTCAGACTCAGGTTTAGACTCAGACTCAGGTTTAGACTCAGACTCAGGCTCAGACTCAGACTCAGGTTTAGACTCAGACTCAGGCTCAGACTCAGACTCAGGTTTAGACTCAGACTCAGGTTTAGACTCAGACTCAGGTTTAGACTCAGACTCAGGCTCAGACTCAGACTCAGGTTTAGACTCAGACTCAGACTCAGACTCAGACTCAGACTCAGGTTTAGACTCAGACTCAGGTTTAGACTCAGACTCAGGTTTAGACTCAGACTCAGACTCAGGTTTAGACTCAGACTCAGGTTTAGACTCAGACTCAGACTCAGACTCAGACTCAGACTCAGGTTTAGACTCAGACTCAGACTCAGGCTCAGACTCAGACTCAGGTTTAGACTCAGACTCAGGTTTAGACTCAGACTCAGGTTTAGACTCAGACTCAGGTTTAGACTCAGACTCAGGTTTAGACTCAGACTCAGACTCAGGTTTAGACTCAGACTCAGGTTTAGACTCAGACTCAGGTTTAGACTCAGACTCAGGCTCAGGTTTAGACTCAGACTCAGGTTTAGACTCAGACTCAGACTCAGGTTTAGACTCAGACTCAGGTTTAGACTCAGACTCAGGTTTAGACTCAGACTCAGGTTTAGACTCAGACTCAGGTTTAGACTCAGACTCAGACTCAGGTTTAGACTCAGACTCAGGTTTAGACTCAGACTCAGGTTTAGACTCAGACTCAGGTTTAGACTCAGACTCAGGTTTAGACTCAGACTCAGACTCAGACTCAGACTCAGGTTTAGACTCAGACTCAGGTTTAGACTCAGACTCAGGTTTAGACTCAGACTCAGACTCAGACTCAGGTTTAGACTCAGTCTCAGGTTTAGACTCAGACTCAGGTTTAGACTCAGACTCAGGTTTAGACTCAGACTCAGACTCAGACTCAGACTCAGGTTTAGACTCAGACTCAGGTTTAGACTCAGACTCAGGTTTAGACTCAGACTCAGACTCAGACTCAGGTTTAGACTCAGACTCAGGTTTAGACTCAGACTCAGGTTTAGACTCAGACTCAGGTTTAGACTCAGACTCAGGTTTAGACTCAGACTCAGACTCAGACTCAGACTCAGGTTTAGACTCAGACTCAGGTTTAGACTCAGACTCAGGTTTAGACTCAGACTCAGGTTTAGACTCAGACTCAGACTCAGACTCAGGTTTAGACTCAGACTCAGGTTTAGACTCAGACTCAGACTCAGACTCAGGTTTAGACTCAGACTCAGGTTTAGACTCAGACTCAGGTTTAGACTCAGACTCAGGTTTAGACTCAGACTCAGGTTTAGACTCAGACTCAGGTTTAGACTCAGACTCAGGTTTAGACTCAGACTCAGTGTCTCATTCCTGTGTTGCTCTTCTCCAGTGACACTCTTTAGGGCCTGCTTCCGTGCGCAGGGTTTAGTTTTCTGCTGTTGTTGACTTTCTGATAAATGCAGCAGTAGTTTAGCAAACATCAGCACACTCTTTTATTCTGTTAGTCCTTTGGATCTGTCCTTCTTCACCTGGATCATCTTCTGTGTTTGCAAACTTAATGAAAGCAATAGCACCCATTTTCTTTAAAGTAAAAGACTTTCAGGCAGGAAGAACTGAATTAAAGAATAAACAATACAATATTTTTATTTGCCTCTAATTACCTCTTAATCTGGGATTTCCTCTTGTATTTAGTTTGACAGTTTTATCAGCTAAAGCTTATTGTAACAGGAGTCATCTGTGAAAAAACATCTAGGCTTTATAATTAAGGATTTTAATAGATGAGAATAATCAGCCCCCAGCAGCAGTTTGGCCAATCACAGCTCACTTCAGGAAAAACGAGCACTCCTATTGGTCAACACTGATATCAGCAACAAAAAACAAGAAAATTACCCAGGAAAACTTTTTTTATGTTTTACAGTGAAATAGCAAAAAAAAATGAGAAAAAGGCAACAATCTAAACTCAGACAGCTTCTACGCAGTGTTTAACGAGTCATTTGTTTAATCCACGTTCTTAATCCCACTTATATTACAGAGGATATAAGTATTTATGAAATGAATGAATATTTTGTATCATTTAACTTTGATAAAGAGCTTGATTATTTGTCACCAGACATTATTTCATTTACCGTGTTGTTTTGTGCCTTGACTGTAAGTTAAAAATAAAAGTGTATAAATGAATCAGAAGGACTTATTAAAGAAGGACCCTCAAACTGCTGTGAGTATGTTGGTGTTTTGTCCACAGGGGGCGACAGAGAACTGCACTGATGAAGGGACATCCTGCAGATTTCATTCACAACTGAAGGTGTATTTTAATCATTTATAAAGCACCTGTCTGTTTTGTTCTTTATTTCAACTCTTTTAATCTTAAAACTCCACGTCTAGTTCTGCCCTAGTCCGATTTTAATGTTTGTTTATCCCTGGTTTAGCTCAAAATGTCGTTATTGGACTGTAACCCTGCAGTGGATGTGCATATGAACAATTTTATTTGCACGAAACAAGAAGAAGAAACCAGTTTTGTTAGTCTACACATCTCTACATGCGTTTTAAAACATCTTTGTACTTTTTAAGGAGAAGACACTTGCTGAATGTGCTTAAATGTCCTGAAAATATGTGACCGGAAAACTGTACGGTGCTTGAGATCGTGAGACGACGCTCTCCAGGCCTGTCCTCACTCGGACAGTCGGACGTGTCTCAACATAAATCAGCTGACGTGTAAAGCGTCAGGGGAACAGTATGCTCCTCGACTCGACTCGACTCAAGTAAACACAGCGTTGTTTCCAGTGCCCTCCTCTTTTTCCACAGATGCATCTAAAAGTAGCACCAACAAGAGCTGAAAGGAGTTTTTCTTTCTGCAAATGTTTTCCATCAATTAATTGAGCGAACAAACAGAAAACAAACTGAAGTTTTAAATAATCTTTTATTAAAACACTTCTACATTTCCACTGAGTAATATGCCACGTTTAGGTCCAGGTAGAAGAGGAACGTTTTGGTTTATTACCAGCTTTCTTGGACTTTAAATTCAAGATCTCTGGACCAGTAACTTTCTCTAAATCCAATGCACTGGGGAGAGTCCATGGAACAGTTACATCAGACTCAGCAGTCCAAACCAAGTCTCAGACCCGGGACAAACTCATGGAGGGTTTGTTAGATGTTGGTGAAGGAAACAGAGAGGGGTCAGAGGGATTCAAAATCTACAAATGAGACATGCGTTTAGTTGTTTTTGAAGTTGGGTCTTGATCCACATTCTAAGTGTGCTTCTCCTCCAGCAGTGCTCGGTTTGTCCTCTCTGGCCAAATGCAAACATACTTACAGAACATACAGCTCATGTGCTTTAACCTACGTTTTACTCATCTTTGAAACGGTCTCAAAATGAAGGCAAAGAGAAGACTATTGTTGCATTAACATATAACTATTTAGAAGTGGACTGTGGGAACATAATTAAACTGCTCTTACAGGAAGAACAACTGTAAGCAGACTCCTTCCTTCGTGGTTTTCCAGCTCCAGGGATTTTTTTGTGTGACGTCGCTGGAAATGTTGACAGAACACTGGGCTTCTTCCAAAAAACACTCCACTGTGAGGCCCGGGACTTCAGCCCAGGACTTCAGCCCAAACTTCAGCCCAAACTTCAGCCCAAACTTCAGCCCGGGACTTCAGCCCAAACTTCAGCCCAAACTTCAGTCCAAACTTCAGCCCAAACTTCAGCCCGGGACTTCAGACCGGGACTTCAGCCCAAACTTCAGCCCAAACTTCAGCCCGGGACTTCAGTCCAGGACTTCAGCCCAGGACTTCAGCCCAAACTTCAGCCCGGGACTTCAGCCCAAACTTCAGCCCAAACTTCAGCCCAAACTTCAGCCCGGGACTTCAGCCCAAACTTCAGCCCAAACTTCAGCCCAAACTTCAGCCCAAACTTCAGCCCAGGACTTCAGCCCAAACTTCAGCCCAGGACTTCAGGCCAAACTTCAGCCCAAACTTCAGCCCAGGACTTCAGCCGGGACTTCAGCCCAGGACTTCAGCCCAAACTTCAGCCCGGGACTTCAGGCCAAACTTCAGGCCAAACTTCAGCCCGGGACTTCAGCCCGACCTCGCTCCGAATCCTCAACGCTGGCTCCGTGTCGTCACAGCCGCAACAACTCAAAGAACCTCTGCACGTCGCTAACGAGGAGAAATCTCTTTGGATATTGTGTAAGAGTTTTCCGATTTACCTGGTCTCACCTCTGGATGTATTTTCTGTGCATTATTAGTGACACCTTAGTCTGTTTAAAGCTTCTTACTGTTTTATTGACTGCATTCCAATTGTTACACTTTGGGTATTTTTTTCAGTGCTATCAGGAAACACATTTTTGTGGCAAAGAAGGTGCTTTCTTAATTTAATTTGAAGGGACACAGTGTGGAACTTTGCACAAAAACCGTAGAGAAGTGTATTTAAATGAAACACGCAGGCTTCTTTACTATGGTTTGTAATAAACCCTAATTCTGCTCAGAACAAAGCATGTCTTAACTGTTTTTAATCTAACTTCGGGGTGAGCATATATTAATGAGAACACTACACAAGGCATAAAGCATTTGTTATTGACGACAAACTCTGAAACAGAAAGTTAAAAAAACACACAAGTCACACAACATCCTCTCCTGGATCTTTGGAGTGACCCTTATGTGTTATTTTTTTCTATAACCCATAAAGCCTCCCTCTTCCCGCTGCAGGTTCACTGAGCGTGTTTGAGTAGGAGCTGTGCACTTGTGAGGCTCTGTTAAGGCTCTCAGCTGCATGTGTCTTGAAGAGACAGTGCTGTTTAGCGTCATCTCCAAACTGTGCAAAGTAAATAAAGCACTAAACAGGCTTCTTCCTCTCACAGAATTATGACTAAGAGCCTCTTGCCAAACTGTGCCTCTTGGTTTTTGTTTTGAGGAAGAGTAAATTATTGTTCTGTCTGGATTCTCCACGTGGCCTTTTCCTTGACCTGTGCTTGACTCAACACGTTTTCTCACCTTTCAAAAGCACTTCTACCTTGAATTTTTCTGTTTAAAGTACTTACTTATTAGGTTCAATTGCTATTTTTCATCACAGCAACTGCATACTTGTTAAACAAAATCCTTTTTCCATCACTCACACTGTGATAAATGACGTGGGTTTGTGTTTTCTTTGTTTTGAGAGTGAATGCTGCTTTGGGGCAGTCTGAGGACATTTGTAAGAGCTTATGAATATGTGACCTTTGTAAGGATACGTTCTGTAACGACTCGGAGATGTGGCATTGCTCTAACCCTGGTATAATTCAACGTGGACAATCTATTTTAAACAATGGAAAAGGCCTATACCAGTGTTTCCCCAAATTTTGTTAGAAATGAGTAACGGCAAATAACTTTGTTCATCATATTGTCATAGTTCTTTGAGTATTTTATTCTTTGTCTATTATGTGTCATTTATGTTGAGTGCAATGTGTTTGTTGCCTCAGACGTTTTCTTTGACATGTATGAACATATTTATTGACATGTTGATCAAGATACACTGTCCATTTTAAATAACAAATTGGAAAATGCAGGAATGTTTCATTTGTATTTTCCAGTGGACGTAATTACATTCAGACACATTCTAGTGACATGTCAAAGCTGGAAGAGAAGCTGCCAAACGCTCTGTGAATTCTGGAGATGGTGTTGAGAGCTGAGAGAGCACTCATCAGTGTGTCCTCCAACACTAAGTGACACTTCTGGAGCGAGGGAAGCCTGCTGTTGTCTTTGTGCAGCTCTGGGAGTGTCTCTGACCTTGGTCTGGACCCGACTCTTCTCTCAGTTTAAAGAAATGACTCCAGGTTGAGTTTTCTCCGATCACTGATAACACCTGCAGTAAATGTGTTGAATCCTTTGTTTGACGGACAGTTTTGTTTCAGAGCGGCTGTAAAGATGCCTCTTCACCGAGCGCTGAGCATGTTAAACGTGTTTATATGTGGGCACATGGGAGGTGTGTGTGTGTGTGTGTGTGGGGTCGGTTGTTGTCATGGAAACAGCCTCGGTTATGTAACATCGAACGGTGCAGTGTAAACAAAGCTCCTAGTGTAGCCAACCTTTTTATTTTTTCTTAGCTGTGTAAATGAGACACAGGAAGGACCAAGGGCTTTAGGAAAAAAAACACAATCCAAAGCAAAAAGACATGCCCAACAGTGTAATAAAACCCAAAGTAAAATTCAAACATTCAATCTACAACTTGTGTTTAAAAACTCAATTATAACAGTGTCTAATACGTCTCCCTGATGTGTTCGTTTAAAGTAGTGCATTGTCCGAAATACTGTCCCAAAGTCAAGAGAGCCATGACCCTCCTGTGAGCCCCTCCCCCAAACTTAAACTGTCACTCAAATGTAAGACTCAGGGACGTATTTCTCTGAAAATACCGTTTGTTGGCTATAAACTCAGAGCCGAACTGATACGCAGATGGTTTTTTTGTATTTTCAGACTAAATTATTTTTTTGTTGCAGTCCCTTTGCGGCCGACCAGGGGGCCTTGGACCACTTTTTGGGACCCTCTGCTGTAGCTGGTTAGACCATAATGCTTTGCTGCATGAGGGAAAACAGACTGTGCACAACAGCTTTAAATGAAACGAGTTAGAGACGCAAGTTTTTTTTATTTATTGATTATTTCAAATAAAATGCTAATATAACTTTTCTCTTGAACACCTTTCCAAGAGAAATCTCTAGATTCATTTTGAATTTGAGAACTGCTTATTTTATCGACCAATACAATCATCAATAAAAAAAAATAACCCATTAAAGCTCCTTTACTAGAAAAGTAAAACAGGACCAACTTTTTCTATTACAAACAGAAGTTTACGGTTAGCTTAGTAGCTAAGTGTCTATTCCAGCACTGGGACGTCTGGATGTCTTTTATTCAATGGAACAATGTGTAGAACAATTAACAGAGAAAAAACATTGACTATGCGTTCTCTGGATGTTTGAAGAGACTGAGATATTTGCAGGATCACATCTGAGACAGAACTCAGAGCTAAAGGTTTAAGGTCAGTTCTAAACTTTTGTCCAGTTTGATCATTCTTAACAGTCTTTGATGAGGATGCACAGGTCCTCAAACCGTTTGTGGATAACTCTAGGTCTTCCATGTGGTGCGTTCACGTCCAGCAAAACGACCTCCTAAACCTCTGGAGACTCTGGTGACAATATATTTAGAGAAAGAAGCTGTATATTAAGTCACTCTACCGGTATTTCTGCAGTTTTAAACCTTTATAAAACATACATCATTGTTACATTCAAAGCTGCTGATCAAAATCGTCATTTATTAATACAAACCTCATAATTCACCTTGAACAGTCACGAGTGCCTCATAATTCACCTTGAACAGTCACGAGTGCCTGAATTATGGTGCGTTTGTGTCCGTTTTTAGGGTCAAATGCATGTCTTCGTGAAAAGTTATCAGAGGTAATACGTGGCTCTTATCTGCAGCAAACAGCTTAGAGCCACAACCATTGTCCTGTGGCTGTTCGCGAGAGTCCTGAGCATCGGCGGCTGAAGGAAGAACAAGAGACAAGGGTGAGAGGTCCACACATCTAATAACTTCAGATTTATTTATCGACGTATCTGTCCTGTTAGATCTGATCTGTGATTTTTGTGGAGACTGGACTATGGGCGACTTTTAAATTTATTTATCTTATGTCGATGAGCAACTCTAATTAAAAATCAGCGATGGCCATGAGACTCTGGAGTGTGAAAAACATTAATAGACATTAAAGACGTGTGGCCCAATAACTTCTAACTTTGGCGGCTTTCAAGCTTTTCTGTGCTTTTTCCTCAACTGGAGTTTAAAATACAAAAAATGCTTGAAAAATATTTAAACATATGTTTGGCTGTGGTTGACATGAAGCCATAAAGACTAAAGAAAGAAATGATGACAGAAGTTTATAAAAAAATAAAAACCATGGGGCCAGGACTCCATCAACATAAAAAAACATGATAGGCACAAATTTACCAGCTGTACATCAGTATTTCTTTAACTCCCACAGAGTTCATTTGGTCAGGCGTTGAAGCGTTCAGAGTTCTTTAAACTCTAGTCCCACACGTGCTGTAAACCGACCACTACCTGTCGTCCTACCTGGAGTGGTAGGACAGCAGCGCCCCCTGTAGACCGCCTTCTTTAGCACAGCTCGAGGTGTGAGAAGCAGAAGTTTTTCCAAGACAAGCAAATGCAACGACACTTGTTTTGAAGCTACCCCTTTATCCAAATGCCTGGAGAAATAGGACGCTCTGGCATCCCCCCTTGAATGAAAGATTTTATTCTAAACAGGGTCACACTCGATAATATTTGGTCTAAAGACAACAAGGGCAAAGCAGAGAGAGCAACAGTACCCCTGTTACCAACACGCACTTAAGAGCCCATTGTTCGGCGGACAGCAGCGTGTTTTTCTCCAACCACTGCCAGATATATACAGCCCTTTCTTCGCTGTGGGGGCGGAGGAGGAAGATCAAAGTGAGGTCAGTGGAGAATACAGAGGTCTGTGTGACATTCAGGGCCAAGGCACAAAACGAGAGGGGTTCAGAGTCAAAGATTCAAAAGAGACACTCAGAAAACAAAAGTCCTGAGCTGTTTTATCAGAGGGATCGCAGAGCTCACACAACAGGAAAGAGCTTGTGGTAAACATGGGTAAAGGATACAATTATTTATGACAGTGTTTAAACCTTCACAGTGGCTCTTTTCATAAACATGTAGTGTTAGTGGGAACATGGTGGGGTTAATGAACACGACTTCTTCTTCCTGTTAGTCACCAACTTGAACAAGCTTTTATTTTCAGCAGTGTCGTAAAGTGCACAAGGAAGGTTCTGACTGGGTTTTCTGTTAAAACACCACATTTAAAGTTTTCTGTCTCAACCCCAACAGCAGCTTAGCAACCTTTTCTGCTTTTCTTTGATTAAAAAAGTCCAAGTGGACGGATTCGCCAACACAGAATACTAATACATAAATCAAACGTTTAGAGCGTTTTATTTTTTGTGCTGTTTCTAAAGGAATAGGCTCCGTTTTCTCAGCTGCTGTTACTTCCTTGTTGACATTAATGGACCAATGGGAGCGCTCTCTTTTCAGGAGCGAGCATGTGACTGATCAAAAACCCGGTATGTGTGATATGCATTCACACAATGTTTAAAAAGGATCACTTCAGGATCACACGGGTCTGACCCTGAACTCAGAGCTAAGGTAAGCTCTAAACTTCAGTTTGCTGTAACATATTAGTTTTTGCTTTTTTATTATTATTATTTTCTTAATGAAAGAAAAGCAGGAGGGGTCCCTCTGCTGCTGAGGGAGTTTGAAATATAAAGAGTAAAAACAGAAAGATTGAAAATGAAGCTTCATTATTGTTACATGTTCTTGTTGTTGAGTCAGTTTTTCCTGGTGGATTGTGGATGTAAGTGTTTTTTTTGGGCTCTATTCAAATTAAGAATTTAAGAGTCTTCTGAAACAGTCAGAAACCTGAGGAGTCCCACTGGAGACAGCAGCTCACAGAAAAAAAACCTGGCTTTTCTCTTTTTAACAACGCATCCAACTCAAAAACTGCAGCTTAACAAGATAATATGAATAAAAGTTAAATGTATTTTAGTTTGACCCAGTTCAAATCCAACAAAACCCAGTTCAAATCCAATTAAAACCTGTTCAAATCCAACTAAACCCAGTTCAAATCCAACTAAAACCCTTTAAAATTCAACTAAACCTGTTCAAATCCATCTAAAACCTGTTCAAATCCAACAAAACCCAGTTCAAATCCAACTGAAACCCTTTAAAATCCAACTAAACCTGTTCAAATCCATCTAAAACCTGTTCAAATCCAACTGAAACCTGTTCAATTCCAAATGAAACCTGTTCAAATCCAAATAAAACCTGCTCAAATCCAACTAAAACCAGTTCAAATCCATCTAAAACATGTTCAAATCCAACTAAAACCTGTACAAATCCAGATAAAACCTGTACAAATCCAACTAAAACCTGTTCAAATCCAACTAAACCTGTTCAAATCCATCTAAAACCTGTTCAAATCCAACTGAAACCTGTTCAATTCCAAATGAAACCTGTTCAAATCCAAATAAAACCTGCTCAAATCCAACTAAAACCAGTTCAAATCCATCTAAAACATGTTCAAATCCAACTAAAACCTGTACAAATCCAGATAAAACCTGTACAAATCCAACTAAAACCTGTACAAATCCAACTAAAACCTGTTCAAATCCAACTAAACCTGTTCAAATCCAACTAAAACCAGTCTGACTAAAGTCTGTCTTGTTGGGAATTTTCCTCTCATTAAATGTGTCTTTCTTTGGAAAACATTTGGACCCCTTGGCCTTTTCCGTCTCCGAGCTGCTCGAGGAAATACACCATGCTCCACAAGTCGCCGTTGCTCAGTGATGCTAAAGTTGTATTCACGCATTTAACTCGGGGCTATTTCTGACTTTGTGGCCACAAATAGCCCTGACCTTTAGCTCACTGATGTTTCACAGCTACCTACTGACAATCAGCGGCTGCACAGATAAATACAGCCACAGTGAAGCCTTCTAATCTGGAGACGGCAGAAGACGGCAGGGATAATAAAAGATGACTCACATAAATCACTGCTGTGGGAGAAACATGGAGACAGAGGTGAAACAATGTACAGTATGAATAAAGTGACTGAATGTCATATATTTAAATATCGCATTAGAATTGGCAAAGTGGAAAAGTGCAAGAAAGACCTGCATTAATCTTGAGTTGGTTTGATGCATCTGTGATCTCCAGCCGGACGTCCACCAAAGTGAATATTCGTGAACACATTTATAAAAGAGTGACTCTCTACTGAAGGAATTCTTCAGGCCTACGCACAGCCACGACATAAACTATCCAGAGAGGGTTGTATTCAGATTTA
The DNA here is from genome assembly GCA_024349245.1 of Neodontobutis hainanensis. Lineage (NCBI taxonomy): Eukaryota > Metazoa > Chordata > Actinopteri > Gobiiformes > Odontobutidae > Neodontobutis > Neodontobutis hainanensis. Next base: position 1,547,787 of record JALDNG010000114.1, read on the forward strand.
ACATTTGTTTTTGTGCTCAGATGCATGTCCAATAGTTTAGTTATAGATCGAACGTTTCCTCAGAATCAGGTTTCTGTGCTTTCATGACGTCTTCCACTGGACCTGTCTTTGTTCTAAAACGTGTAAATGAATCTACTGTGTATGCCTTTTTAAACAGGACTTCTTTATGATTACTATCACTAAAGTAACAACAGGAATATGGCTTTAATAATATTATAATATTCATATTTACTATGTTGTGTTGGTTGTGTTGTTGTTGTGACAGCTCCATGTGCCCAAGACAAAAGTCAGACAATAATGCACAGCCCTGGCCAAAAGTGCTTTAATGTCCTAAAAACTGAGCAGAATCATTTACATTTTACACAATACCTTTGGTTTATGAAAGCCGGATGAAAATCTAAATGTTTTCTGAGAAAGTGAAATAACGCCTGGTCCAGAGCTGGTCACAGTTTCACGTCTCGGACTTTTAAAGCCATTCCTGACGTTTCAACCCTCGTTTGTGCAAATGAAGCTTTTTAAATGAGGCCCCTTGACTCTGAATATTCAGATTCAGAAATATCTCTCAGGTGAAAAATGACTGTAACATGTTCCTGTTGCTATTGATATATTTCTGGTAAAGTCTTTGCTGTGTTACACTGCGTTATGATAAAACCTTCTTTATAAGTGTTGCCCTTTCACCCACTGAGATGAACATGACACAAAAGTGAAAGTTTCCATCCGTCCTTCCCACTCCATCAGTGAAATATTTAGATAAAGCTACTGTGGAAAGTATGAGGGTAACTTTGAAGAGAACACTTTTGAAAAACAGCCCACAAACGTTCTCCTTTACCTCAGTTTAATCTCTTTAAATGTAAATGTAAAGGTTCTAGAACGAGCTGTAAATAGCCTTGAGACTTAAAATGACTGGTACTGCCTTCATTGGGGACACAGTGTTTAGTGTATTTATAAGTTATCCCTTCAGTATTGTCTGTGAGTAGGTTAGAAGTGACACACGTTCTTTGCTGTTAGTCCTACACCAGAGAAATGTCACTGTGGCTTGTGTCTGTCTACAGAGAATCTAGGTCTATAGGCACAGTTTCCACAACAAACCCTTTGAAAGGTGACATTTCGGGGCCATGCAAACGCAAACAGCAAAGGGCCGTGCTTCAGAAACAGCCCTGTGTAAAACTGGAAAGAGATGAGCCCATATTCCCAGCTTTGCTCATGGTTTTAACAAATAGATCTCACAGATCTGAGCTGCCAGATTAGAGGACATATTTGAGCTCAGGCCTTACATGTTTCAGATGGATTTTATTTGTCTCTGTGGTGGAAATGGGTTTGTAGATATATCTCCAGGCATTAGAAAACAGAAAACAGAAAAGAAAAACGTAGTTCTATTTCTGGAAACAAGAGAGGGACGTTTGCACTAAAGAAGAAGCTATGTGTCTAATGTCGGCCATAATGTTTTTTTCCCTTTAATTCTTATTTTATTTTACCTCTGTGTAAATTTGTGTTCTCCTGAGGCACTGTCTTTCAAACCAACAGATGTTCAAAAAGACAAATAACACATTAAGTTTACGTTAAAAGACACACATTTCTTTAAAAAAACAGTGTTGTTGTACTATCTTCATTATATTCATAATATAAGATATTTGACCTGCCTCCGCCGGGTTCAATTAAAAACACCAACTCTCAAAATGAAAAGAGTTTCTACCTTTGGAGATTTCGTTGTGCCTCGTGTTTTTATCGTGTCCAGTGAGGTTTTGTTAAAAAGAATGTCAAATAAAACCTTTCGTGCAAAATACAGCCACTGACAAACCACAGCAAGGGTAAACTGTTGGGTAAGGCCGTGGGGTTGTCCTTAAAAACACAGAGTACAACCCAGACAGCAGTAGTTTTTTAAAGAAAGTGACTTCATTGATTCCTTTTTTCCTAAGTTAGTGACACATGGGACTCTCCAGGAAATGATTCATTAAATCCACGAAAACAAAAGTCTCATAGACAGATATTTGCACTGATTTGTGAATAATGGATAAATAAAGCTTAAATATAAGAAAAACTAAAAAACTTATTTCTTGTTTTTTTTTTTTGTTTTTTTTACAACTTTCATCATTTTGACTGACTTTTGGCAAATAAACTGCATAAACTGCAGCCGTTTCCTGAAGCCAACTCTTCTGCAACAATAATAACCCCGCGGGAAAAAAAAGCCTGTCTGTTGTAGGTTGGAGGTCAAAGTTCACGGCGCTGTCTCCGCCTCCGAGGCCGCTTCCCGGGTCTGTGTGTCCCAGGAATGAGCCCCTGCTGCGGCTGTGAGCGCGGGGAAGCCCGGCCTGTGTCTGCGGAGAGGGCCACAACGTGACCTGAACCAGGAACCTCCGGGAAAACCGTCAGCGCGGACGAGAGGGGGTACTCTGAGGGGGGAGGGCGACACACGAGGGCCACGGCTCCTCAGCAGCGACCTGGAGCTGTGCAGGATTAACGCTTACGTCAGGCGTCAGTAAGAATTAAGAGATGAGATGTGTTTCTAATTTATGGAGAATGAAAAGTAAAATGGATTCATCAGCCTCATGAGCGCCACAAACAGTCATAAAACTATAACATTCCTGAAGAATAATGAAAATAAATGACATGACATGAGCTGAATGTGTTTCTGAATGTGTTGCGCTGTCCTTGGATCAGAATCTGTGGCTATGTCAAATAAAACAAGAGGAATTTAGGTATTACACTCTATATTCTGTCATATTATTGTCTTACTGTTATTATAATTACAGTATATGAATATCACAGCTTCAAAATACAATGTTGTTTCAGGGGACATACTTGCAGCAAGAAATGCATTTGCACTGACTTACTTTTGTTTTATATCGTGACAAATCAAACCCCAGCATTAGCCTGATTGATATTTGAGGTTAAACACACAATACTTACATTTAAAGAAACACGTATAATCATGTCGTAACTGGAAGGTTCTGTGGAAAAGACAAGACCTCGAGACGTCATCTCGGCTTTAATATTAAGGGTTTTAATAAAAGAGGCTTTGACCCGACACACTGGCACTCACAGGGGTCAGACTCTAAATAAGGCTTGGGGTCAAAAGCTCCTCCGGTGAAAAGGGTCTGTAGCGAGGCTGAATATGTCTTTTTACTCAGTGAACATGTCTATTTTTTGTATTTTATTTTTATTTTTTAATAGAGTTTGTTTAATATCTCATTAAATGTAACTTGTTGTTAATGTTCTTGTGTTTGCAGCATCTCACCAAAACGAATCCCTCGCACTCTCCAAACCTTTTTCACTTTTCCACATTCTGATTCTCACAGACAAAATGGAGTCAAAGCTGATGATGACAAATAATAAAGGGTTTAAGGATTTAACTATAGGGGGAGTTGTCTCGTGCGCTCTGGAAAGGCCTGCAGACTCTGTCTATGGCGCCTCCTCTGCTGCTGAAACATGAACGGCGCGTGGCGTCCGTCGGGAGCCCCCCCTGACGCTGACAGAGACGCTGTGGCTGGGAGGCGGAGACGGGACCCCCGCTGACGTCAGATGGGGCTGACTGTTTCCTGCAATAGAAAGTGAGCGAGAGCAGGGCAAAGGGAGAAAATCCACAGCTCTGTAAACCCCCGTCCCGGCTCCAAAAGCGGCGTCCAGACCCTGACAGCGGATTAAACTGCACCCGTGAGTATCTGACACGCGCCTTCCCCTTTTACGCACGGTTAAAGTTCGTCTATTTCCGTCAGTTTGCGTCAGTGTGGCTGCAGCGGACATGCTGCTTCTGCGCTCTGTGTGCTTGTCCTACACTTTCAGCCTGCTTTAAACTTCCTCTTCGAGTGCTTTTGTGTCACAAGTGTTCCCTTCAAAGCCAGAACCGGACTCTTCCCTGGGCTCAGCTGCGGCTGCGTGGCGCTGTGTTGGCTAACCCCGCGTCACCTCTGGCGTGCGTATGTGCTGGCTGACATTGCTGATAATAAACGCAGAGAGACTGGAGTCAGGCGAGGTGCTATTGCAGCTACAGCGAGGGGTTTTCCCTGGCTCCTCCCTCATTTGCAGGGCGTTCACGTGTAGCAACAGGCGCAAACATACGCTATTCCCACACATTGTTTTTGCTGACTTCACCCCTTCCACCTGAAATCCCAACGATCCACTCCCTTTCCCCGCGTTTTAACCCACTCTCCTTTCACTTACACCATTCATTATTCCATTTCCAGGACACCATCTCCTCATCGCAGTGCGTAAACCTCCAACGCCCTGCCACTTTTACATAACACCTCAGGTTCAGGTTCAGGTTCACCTACACACCTACTGTTACACAGCCTTTTACCGCCTTTGCTGCTTTGATTCACCTCACTGGCATGTCTGTTAGTGCAGGGTGTATCCTCAAACAAACAGAGAACGCTGGCAGCTTGGCAGAGGTTGACCGACAGCAAAGACTGCACATGCACGTCGCTTCTTCCACATGTCTCCGCTGTAAACAACCTTAAATCTCCCCCCGTCACCGAAAAGACCCAGGTGAGATGCTCCTAAACGTGTCGATCGTGCTGTTTGTGGAAAAGCTGCATGTGTTTAGTGGAGAAGAGGACCGCGGGGATGATGTCATTGCTGTAGCGCCAGAACAATCCCAGTCCCGTCAGTTGTAGTAAGAGTTATGTAATGTTGAGGGGGAAACAAAAGGGGAATATTCAAACCTTTCCAGCAGCGTTAAAGCCCAAAAGGAGATGTGTTCTGGTGGTGTTAAATGCTCGGTTTCTGGATGATGCAATGGTAAGAAAACAGTGTGATTTTTATCAATGAAGGCGCTCGGTGCAGATGCGAGTAGTTGTTGTTGCAGATTTCGTTCAAATGGCACTGGTAACTGTTTGTTTCTCGTCCACTGTGATTTCCAGTCAGTCATTTGCATGCTTTAACCTGTGAATATTTAGAACCAGTGAAAAACAAATCCCCAGAGAAGTTGTGGGTGTTTTATTTGCATATGTAGCGGTGTAACTTTAACACCAGGGACTGGCAGCTTCTGGTTTTGTCCTCACTGTGATTAACCAAACCTGCTTTAACCTGCTTTTTGTCAAAGATGAGGGAGATAACATCAGCATTCAAGGCCAGGGTCAGAGCACTCTGCGGTAGTTTCAAATGCAGCATCACTAATTCAGAGCATCAGGACACTGCAAACTGCATTCTGTCTTAGTTTCTTTTACATTTAACCAGCTTCTTTTTTAAGAGTGACACAAAAGTAGGAAGTAGTTTATCGAAGTATTTGTATTCTTCTCTTTAAGCTCTTTAAGGGTTTTTCTGGAATATTTGGTGTGTTAAGTTAGTTCTCTGTATTATTGGGGTTTTGTTCACTTTAGTCATTTTCAAAACTAAACCAAGATTAAAATCCAGCTCTGAACAAAGGCTAAACCAGGATTTAATCAAGATCTAAGACAAGACTTAATCAGGATCATCTCAACATTAAAACCACTCACATTAGTTTATTTCAACTGTCTCCAAAATAATAAGTTCAAAAGAAACAATGTACGAGCAAACATAGAATGTACAATTGAATTATGCTGTAACAATATTTTAAAAAAAGGTGTCGGAGAACGACTTAAAGAAGAAGAAGAAGCTAAATTCATCCAGCTTTGTGTAATTCAAACTTATTCTTTTTAAATAATGTGATGTTCTTATTATATGAGCTGAAACAAAATGTGCCCAAAATGCAAATTTAAACAAGACTTTTCATTTATTAATACATGAAGGCTGCAGAATATTAGAAAAAAATGCGATATATTTGAATGCTCTTTGACAGAGTGCAACAGGAATAAAAGAAAATAAATAAATACAAGGCTCTGGACAAACCACCGAGTGAGGATCCTCTGTCATTAATCAACCGTAGCTCCGACTCATCAAAGCAAAAGCACTTTTGTGGGACTCGTCCTTCTTCTTTGGGACAGTGTAAAAGTGACCTGCAGCGGAAACAAGGCTTCAGCGTCCGTCCTGTACTTATCTGTTCAGGATGTTCCCCGCCTCACGGCTGCTATAGGCTTCTCAAACTAGAACACGCAGTAGAACATGAACATGTGAGTGAGTAGATGGTATTTAATTTGATAAAAGATGACGGAGGTGGTTGTCAAACACGTCCCTTGCATTTCATTTGTAAATAAATGTTTGAACTAAGACTCACTTTAAATCAGTTTGTTTTTTTTTTGATTGATTTCAAGACGCCTAAAGTGCCATCTAGTTCTCACTAACGGGTCTCTTAAACAATATTGATAAAAGAATTGTTGACTTGTAACGGTCTGCGCTGCACATTTTCAGTGAAACGTCCTCGACTGCTGCAGCGTATGGTCTTATCGAGCCGCTCTCTTTAAGAATCTCTGTTTTCTTTGTCTTTGCAGATGTTCCCTGACTCCAGACTAGGACTAAACTCAACTCAAGGTCCATTCATTACCTTTCCCAAGATGCATCTGTGAACCAGAGTAGGCAGAGAGATGCCGCGGACAAAGCAGAACAATCCCAAGAATTTAAAAGGTAGGGTTCACAAGGCCTTGATTTGCTTTTGGCTGAAAAAGCTGGAAGATTGTCGCTGAGTTGTTGTAAGTCCCTACACTGAGGTCTTCTCCATGTTTTGTGCGTTTATTTAAGTCTGAATTAGTGACAACTGTAGCTGTTTGAAAAGCTGTAGCTGTTTGAAAAGCTTAAGTTGATGTTAATCTAGAATACATTTATCCAGTTCTCGTCTGGTTCTGTGCATTGTCTAGTGTTGTATTGGTCCTGTTTAGCTTTGTTTTGAATCCATTTTAAAGCCGTTGTTTAAGTCGGTAGATATTTTCTAAAATTATCCTAAAAAAGTCCTTGAAAATGACCTTCCAAAAAAAAAAAAAGTGTGAACCTTGCAAACTTGACTGAGACTCTCGTTTGTGCGACTAAAGTCGAGAAGCCGCTTTAACTTCTCTTTAACTTCTCTTTAACTTCTCTTTAACTTCTCTTTAACTTCTCTTTAACTTCTCTTTAACTTCTCTTTAACTTCTCTTTAACTTCTCTTTAACTTCTCTTTAACTTCTCTTTAACTTCTCAGCACGTAGCTGTTCATCTGCTGCTTTTTTATTGTGAAACTTGTGGCTTTGCTTCGAACTGGGCCTGTTTTTCTTCTGCACTGATCGTTCTTGAAAAGAGTTATGATAATTACTTCGGACTAGAAAAATAGTTTCTGCATTTTAATTGAGCTTTTTTCTGAAATGTTTTTAGCTCAGGGCAGTTGAATAAGCAGTATTTTGCTCAGGTAACCGCGCTGTGACTCTAATGTGTGCAGTACTTTTGTGTATGTTTGTTCTGCAGCTGAGACACATTTCCTTTTGGGACAATAAAGTCCATTCGATTTGGTTTCTGCTGTTTGTTTGGACCCGTGCACAGATTTGGTGTTGATTGGAGAATAATGCTCTTGATTTCTCAGTCACTGCTCAAAAGCCTGGTCGGGTCTGGCGTGGTTACGTAGTGAGGTGTAACCTGTCTGCTGCACAGCTGCTAACACTACAGTCAAGGTGTTAGAAGCAGGTTTGCTCTGCTGTTCTCAGGCTGCCACTGAAAACTTGTTCCAATCTCCATTAAAAGCTCCTAAACCATGCTTCTCAAAACTGTTTGGGTTGTACAATAATACAAATAATAACAAATATATCATTTTTTGTGTGCGCTATAGGATTAAGTTGCATTGTATTTTCTTTGGGGTAATGTGAAACCTGTGTTTACTATGAGGCATTAAAAACAGAACTTAAACACATTTTCCCACAAGAATAATGCATATATTGGACTGTTTTGTGTTGTGTCTAGTGAAGACAGCTGTAGTGGCACAAATGGCTTCTGGATTTTACAACACAGCTGACGTTTTGTGAAAGAATTGTCCGATACAGATACAGTACGTAGCCAGCTGTTGTCAAGTTTGACTTACTCCAGAAAACAATTCATACTTGTTCAGAAACAGTAATATTTGTTTTCTGGGATCACTCAAATGCTGACAGAGTTGCTTTTGTAAGGCTAAGTAATACTTTTAGTAGTCTACTATCGTGTGATCAAAGCCTGCATTTCCTGTTTACCGTTGGCCTACTCATTTAGCTTCTGTTTACTAAAACTAATACTAATACTCTACCTTTGCTAATACATGACCTTTCCATCCATTTTCTGCACTCACTGTAGCTCGTACGGTCAACAAGGAAAACATGGAAAATGTTTGATTTGTTGTTGTTTTTTTTGTGGAAAAAACTTTGCAAATTGCAACTCATCCAAAATCTTTGGTCTTTACACAATGTAGTTCGGATGCTAGACGTAAAACCGCCCTTTCCACAAATTTTATTTGAAAATTGAATTTATTGTTATTTATTGACACTATTTGACAATTTAAGGCAGCCATTTTGGTTTCCAGCTTTTGGGATCAAATACTTTGGACAAGCTTGGACTGATCCATCATCTTTGACTTGTTGCATTAGCAGCCTTTGACAGTGGTGCTCTTTTGTAACGGAGCTATGAGGACGTGTTGACAGATGTGTTTTTTTAGGGAAAGAGTGGGTGAAAGAGACAACCCAACGTCAACCGTTTACACAAGCGCTGTTGTGTTGCAGACTTGACCTTTTGAAACCACAGAACTCCCACACAACTCACACTGGCCCCTTTTCAGAGACTGTACTTCTCACAGTGTAGTGCAAAAAAACCCAAAAACCGCTGCAGATAATACAGAATATAAATTCAATCCAATATAAAACACCTCCAGAAAAGGTGAATCTCTGGGAAACTCGTGGGAATCCTGTGTGACAATCCCATTTGGCTCGACTGGTTTGGTGTTACGTCGTGAAGTGACAGATTGTGTTTCCGACAGACGTTCGCCGTTCACAGATTGGTGAATTTGCAGCGTCGTGTGCTCAGTGTGAAAACATGCCAGTCCGTCCACAGAAACAGAAACGAGGCCGGACGCTGTTTATTCATTCAGCAAACAATCCCTGTGCAGATATTCTCAATGAGCTCTCCTGGCCAGGCATTATGAATTATTAAAGCCAGCTATTACATTTGGCAGTAAGAAGGATTTTATTCATTTAATCATTATAACCCTAGTTTTTATACACATGGCTCTTTGCATCTGTGTTTATATCTCACCTTCTGAGACAAATGTGTGTTTAAGGTTATGTTTACTTGTGCATTCTGGTTAAATGTGTTGCTTTTTAGAGGGATATGTAAATGAAATGAAACTTGTGAAAATGCAGAACTGAAAAATGGCAGCCACATAACATGCACAGGTTGTGAAAGTGGCTGAGAAACTACAAACTATTGAGGATTTTTGCATAGACGTAAAGGAGGGCTGCATAAAGTTTGGCTCTGATTGACACATTCAGAAACGTAATAAGTCTAAATGTTTTGTATCAACGTAATGCACTGGTCTCAATCTTTATGTGGACACTAATGGACTTTCTTCTGGAGGTCCATGTGTGCATCATTGTTCTGAACAAGATTGTAGGACGTATACGTGGATGGTTGGTTGAGAGCTTGTGTAGCTTCAAAGACATTCTTTAAAAACTTGAATAACTGGAATAGTTGAGGTCTTTCCAAAGTTCCTCCAAATACAAGATGTTCCACTGCTTTAGTGGTCATTAGCATCATTTGTTACTTTTTACTTTAATTTACATTTCCGAACTTTTGCCTTTATTTCCAAATATGACTTTCACTTCTGACTCCACAGTCTGACAAATAATAATAAATATTCTAAATGTTACAGGCCAATGAAACTACATTATCTTTTCATAAAAATGGTTTGGGTCATGGCTCCATTGTACGTTTATATTGTCAACTGGTCCATTATTTTTCTATACTCTTCACAAAACACAAGTATAATCTATATATTTGACCTTTTCATGAACCTGGCTCCGTTGTTGCTTTATGTGGGGAATGTTGGTCCACTACTCTTTATGAATCTTAAGTATATTTTCTTTGTATGACTATTTAAAGCCTACTTACACTAACCCCAATGTTTTTATTCCTGTTTGTTTCTACAAAATTGGCACAATTATTTCCTGTAGTTATAACTCACGTCATGGCAGCACATTCACATAATACTGTCTTTAAAAACTCCGCTCTCACTGCAGCCAATGCAATACCTCACTGCCAGCTTGTTGTAACCTGCCTGCACTGTTTCTGCTGAATTTTCTCTGCTCGTTGGAGGGAAAGCCCGCATGACTTCCTTATCATCTGATAACGTGTGGAGACATTTCTCTGGCTGCCAGGCTATGGCTTTTGACCGAGTTCAAGCCTCTTTTTTCTCCTTTTTCCCGTCATCTCACAGGAAATGCTAATTACATGGCGCGCTATCACATGTTTTATAAAACGCTGTGGAGAATGACTGGTGTCTTTGCACAGACGGCTGCCTGAAGACATCACATGATGAGTCCTGGTGTAGAAATGGAGTTTCCTGCAACGTCATGTAGAATTTTACTTTGTTAAAGAAGATTTAGAGACAAATAACAGAGAACATGGTGCTTTAGACTCATCCACAAGTAAAGCAGTGGTGTTTCTCCTTCTTTTATTTGCAAGACACTAAACAAGACACTGATGGGTTGAATTTCAACTCAACTCTGTCAGCTTTGTTGTTTATCTTTAGCAAATCAAGAAAGAATGCTAAGAAGCTAATGTTCACATATTTCTACTCAGCCGTCAAGGTCCATGTGTTACTTTGGTCAATTTGCTTTTTATCGTATGATGTTGTGCTGGTCTTTTTTGTCATCTTTAACAGTCTTTTATGTGGAAGCACAGGTCTTAAAACCATTCTGGCTCCTGCTGCTGCAGCTAAATATTGAGCCACTCACTACTGTTCTCTACTCACTCACTGACAGCACACACGTAGTCAGTCAGCTGCCATTTGCCATAATCATCTTTTCTGCATATTCTTGGACTGTATTATTGTCATATTTACACATTTGTAATCCATGGGCAATTTGAAGTTTGGGTTTTGATCCTGTGAGGTTGATGTGTATCTGTATTATATGTTTTGTTTCTTTTCTTGGGGGTCCCATTTTATAACGTCTTAATGTGTAATGTATGTAATAAAAGCTGTAGTTTGAATTCTGATCCTCTGAAGCTACTGTAGTTTGAGTTCTGACCCTCTAAAACTACTGTAGTTTGAATCTCGACCCTCTAAAGCTGCTGTAGTTTGAATCTTGATCCTCTAGAGCTGCTGTAGTTTGAGTTCTGGCCCTCTAAAGCTACTGTAGTTTGAGTTCTGACCTTCTAAAGCTACTGTAGTTTGAGTTCTGACCCTCTAAAGCCGCTGTAGTTTGAGTTTTGACCCTCTAAAGCCGCTGTAGTTTGAGTTCTGACCCTCTAAAGCTGCTGTAGTTTGAGTTTTGACCCTCTAAAGCTGCTGTAGTTTGAGTTCTGAGCCTCTAAAGCTGCTGTAGTTTGAGTTTTGACCCTCTAAAGCTGCTGTAGTTTGAGTTCTGACCCTCTAAAGCCGCTGTAGTTTGTGAAGTTGAGACCAAAGCATAGATAAATAGTCAAGATTATTGCTACTCATAAACCCTGAGGGGAAAATTTGAGGAATAAATGTTGGGGGTTTGGAAATGATTTGACCATTAATGAAAAAACGTTCCATTAAAAAATTACTTAAAATAAGTGAAAACCTTAACGTTTCATTTTTAAAGTGTGCAGCACACTTCTGATCTTTTATAAAGGCTGACCACTGATGCTTCTGTATGTTTGTGGCTCCTTGGATAATATCTGATCCTGCAGTGATCACATGACAGCTCTTTATGCTGGAGTCTGCCTTTAAAAATACCATCTCCCAGTTAATGACCCTTAAAACCGAGCTATAAATATTTATCCTACGCTGCTCTCTGCTTAATGTCGCGGTGAGGAGCTGCTCGGTTCAGCTGGGAGTCTTGGCCACGGCTCAGGGCTTTTCTGCCTCAGAGGCTTGGCAGCGTTCGATCCCCACGCCAACAGTTTCTCTCCTGTCGAATGAAAACAGAAAAAAAACTGACTTGACACACTTTGTCCTGTCAGAGCCACAAAGAATGGGCTGTTTTATCGACGGCGTCCGCTCACAGCTGCGGCGCAGATCAAGTGGATTTAAAGCAACACAAGCGTCCGAAAGAAGAGGACGGAGAGCGAGAAGGACGTATGGGGAAATCCTCTGGTGTTCGGGCATTTTTGGGGTAATTTGTCCCTTTTTAAGCCCAAGTGTCAGGTTGTTTTTATAATAGAAACTGTCTGGCCTGGGACATCGCAGAGTAAATATTAGGTTTATGTTTAAAATGGACCTCTCCTTCCAAAGTTCAAGGTAATTTCATCAGAGCGTTTTGGGAAAGAACTGTACAAAATCAATAAATCCACAAGCATTTGTCTCATTCATAAATCTCCCTGGGAGTAGTGTGGACTAAAATGCAAGAATTAAGAGTGTTTTTATTAGTAATTAATGGACAATTACCTAATGTATTCATTACTTTAACCTCTACTGAGAAAGGTCAACATTATAGTCTGCTACAGTTAAATGAAGTACATATGGTAAAAGGGCTGTAATGATACATTTATTACACATTTATTACACATTTATACATTAGTTTAATGACTCATGGTCCAATAACAACAATGCAGAATAAAACCCTCGGTCAAAATTAGTGCGTATTTGTAAGACAAGTTTTTATTTTGAAATTTAAGGCCCTATTTCAATACACACTCTCAAAGTTACAATAACTGAAAGATCAGTGAGTGTTATGCTCAAGGAAAAGTATTTTTTTAATTATTCTGACACTACTTGAACATGAGCCTCATTGACTCGGACTTGTACTCAGAAACTCAGACTCGGACTCGGACTTGTACTCAGAAACTCAGACTCAGACTCGGACTTGTACTCAGAAACTCGGACTCGGACTTGTACTCAGAAACTCAGACTCGGACTCGGACTTGTACTCAGAAACTCAGACTCAGACTTAGACTCGGACTCAGAAACTCAGACTCGGACTCAGAAACTCAGACTCGGACTTGTACTCAGAAACTCAGACTCAGACTTAGACTCGGACTCAGAAACTCAGACTCGGACTTGGGTACTCGTGAGTCGTTCTGGACAGTTTTTCAGACACACAGGTTTCTGAATTGTTACAAACCTTGGTGACTTGGACCTGGACTCATATTGATTTGGACTGGACTTGGATCATTCTTTAGGGACTTGGACTTGCACATCAACTTAAGATAACTACTAGACTCAAACTCAACATGAAATTCAACTTGGACTCGGACTTGGAAAGTGACACTTTGTGTCAGCCTTAATTGGATTTTTGATGTGGTAAAATAAAGAAGCTACAAAAGCCATAGAACAGCCTTGGCGTTTTAAAAAGTTGTGCTCTGGAAGTTGGATGTCAGGACCAGTTTGTGACGAGTTGTTGACAGAAAGTGCTGCCTCAGGCTCTAAAGTGTCTTAAAAAAACTGCTCCAAACCTAATAAAGCGGTGAGTCACTGTTGAAGAGTACATTTGAACAAAGGCCCAAACAAACGCCAGGAGAACGTCTGCACACGGCTCATTCATGTTTGCGTCGCGGAGCATTCCTGGCAGTATTTCTGTATGAATCATAACCCGATATCTATAAACGGAGAGTAACTCAGGGTTTAGCTACTGTCCTTTTAAACAATTCATATCTGTTCACTTTCACAAAGGTTCAGCACCACTTTTCTAAATGTTTTCACTGGGTTTGACTAAGAAACTGGAAGTAAAATGTATCAAAAGTGACTGTATATGTTAGCTTTTTTTTTTTTTTTTGTAACCACAGAAATTGTTGATTTTTTATATATGCTAATTTAATAGTTTTTTATTTGTTTTTTCAGTATTGACCAACAATTAAATCCCAATTTATGATAAATTTTATACATTTTATCCATTTTTAATGTTGAAATAGTTTTTGCATTATTTACTAATTTTTTAGCATATATAACATATTTATTTATTTTTTTATTGTAGTTCTGTGTAACTCTGCTGTGAGGAACTATTTCATGTTTTTTGTCAGATATCCTGTTTTTTTCTTTATCGTGAGATATCAGATCTATAATCTAATACATATCCGTTTCTAATATAGACCACAGTTTCAGATCTTAACATGTTTCAGCGACTTACTTCCTGTAGTCTTCGTCAGAGCAGATAAATGATGTCACAAGTTGTGCAGATTATTTTAAATGCAGGCAGTGGAGGTCAGGTCACAGCCTCAGGACACAGACTGTTGTCATCCTGTACAAATATTTAATCCTGGATTGTCCTTTAGTCTCTGGAACTGGAAAGATGACAGAGTTTTAATGTTTGCCATGTCAGATTTGATTATTTTATATCTTTAAGTGCATTAAAGCTCCATTCCCTGACCTCTCTCCCTCAACCGCACAATTTCTGCTTCTTTAATTAAAAAAAGGTTAAACCAGACCAATTTTCCACAAAACTGTAATGGCTTCCATTAAACTGAAGTTTAGAGCTGACCTGAACCTTTAATCCCTGAGTTTTACCGTTAGACTGTAGAGTTCCTGTGACTATTTCTGTCTCATTAAACATTGCGTCAAAGCCTTGCTGACATGTATCTGTGTTTACTTTGCTGACCTTTAATTTTTTTAGCTTGTTTCTAAGTGTATTTTGCCACAGATTTACCCATATCCTGGTTAAAACACTTCTTTTTTCATTGTTGACGTCAGGGTTGACCAATGGGAGCACACCTCCTGCTGTGGGCTTATTCTTATCTTTTAAAATCCTTGATTATAAAGCATAGATGGTCTTAAGGTCTCCTTTCTTTTACAGATGATTCTCCATGAAGCATGTTTTTCAATTTTTCTATTTTATTCACAAATAAAGAAGTGCCAGAAGCTGTTTTTGCTGATGCATAAAAACTTAAAAACAAAACACTGCACTTTATACTTTTTTATTTTCCTGAGTGCAATATTAGACAGTGAAACTAAATTTGATATATTAGTCATCCATTTTTCTTGCTCTGTTTCCAGCTCCTCTGTTGTTTCCTGTTTGTGTTTCCTGTTGTATTTTCTGTAGAAAGCCCTCTGTATCTGCATGAATCACTCGCCTCGAGGGACATTCGAGCGGTTCATTCATGAAAACTGACAGTTAACACGTCGAGGTAAACGGTGTCAGCTCCGGCTGTAGTCCACAGGTGGCCCCCGCTCGCTTTAAAGCCCCCGCTCTTGTTTGTGCGTCGGGGCCAGGATCGAGGCGATGACGCAGTTTGTGGGAGAAGCGGCAGGAAGTCAGGAACTCCTCCAAGAGCTGTGTTTACCTTTTTTTTTCTATTCAAGCAGCTGGTCTGTGAGCAGAAGAGAACGGCTCACAGTGGTTTCCCCTGAAGCAGAGACACACTGACAAAATCCTTTCCTTCCACAGTAAACAGGATAGATTCTGAAACCTGAACTAGTTTTGGAAGCTATTGTTCCCTGAGAGACATTAAATCTGAAGAAACCTTTAGCCAAGACTTTTTTAACCGTTGCTCCTGACACTTTCCATAGAAGATAGATTTATATAATTTAAATCAGCGGTCCCCAACCTTTTCTGCACCAAGGACCGGTTCAATGTCAGACATATTTTTATATTTTTCAGACTTTAAGGTGTGGCGAATAAATACACAAAATAAAATGATACAAGCAGCATAAAACTGTAATATTTTCTAAATATATTAATAAAGGTGTCTTTTAATGCAGGGTGGCAAAGCAGTTTTGAAGGCTTCATTAGAGCCTCCAGTAGGAGAAGGACTCTTGGTATTGTCTGTTACATGCAGCTTTCATCTAAACAGGACCTGAACACACTATGTTTGTGGAAAAGGCCTTAAAGAGGCTCTCGCTGCAGCTCTGTGCTCGTCGCTGATCAGTGGAGAGTTCACGCTATGAACGGACGCAGGAGATATTAGACAGGAATATTTATGTTAAGGCTTTAACGAGAGCAGCCGTTGTTTAATATTGAATCTGAAAATGTGTTTGATTGTGTTTAAAGCAGGTGGGAAGGAAATTTAGCAGGGATCAGGTTGTTGCTTCACCTTTATGTCAATGATTAGCTTTTCATTTGACCTGAAAAACTGTGACGCTACAGAAAAAAACCGCGAGACGAGACAACACAGTTTGTGTCAGAGCCAAAGAAATGTACGAGTGAAATCTGAGCTTGTCTTAAACTGCAGTTTCCAAAGATGGAGCTGCGTAATGTGGCCTGAAAATAATGCAGAACATTTTAGAATAAACTTTATTTATTTAACCTTTTTTTGACCTTGAGATTAGTTACTATGGATCCATTACCCTTCCTCCGTCCTTTAGTCATACACTTGTCTAATCTGTAGTCAAATCCAACTAAAACCTGTTCAAATCCAACTAAAACCTGTTCAAATCCAACTAAAACCTGTTCAAATCCAACGAAAACCTGTTCAAATCCAACTAAAACCTGTTCAAATCCAACTAAAACCTGTTCAAATCCAACATAAATCTGTTCAAAACCAACATAAACCTGTTCAAATCCAACATAAACCTGTTCAAATCCAACATAAACCTGTTCAAATCCAACATTAAACTTTTTCAAATCTAACTAAAACTGTTTTTAAATCCAACTGAAGCCACAACCTCAAATTTAAAATGTAATAATAGCTTCCAAATGTCACAGTCACGAGCCCCTGAACAGATTCTTATTAACTTTCACAGCCTCTGAATATTTGGTATTACTAGTATCTGGGACTGTAACATAGCTGGGGGCTCGTCCGGGATCTGAACCCACAACCTTTACTGTGACAATATTTAACGCTATGGAGACCGTGTTCACAGTGAAGCATACTTTAACCTTTACAAGTCTCTACCACACAATGTAAGAAATGAAAATAATTACACCTGAGCTCAGGTTTAGAGCTCTATTTCCTTTAATATCCGTCTGATCTGATGGGTCTTGTATGTTTCTGCAAATGTGTGATTGTTGCAGTGAAGGAGTTAAGCGCCGAGGTCTGACTGGATGTTTTCGTGTCGTGTCATGTAGCGGTGCTTTCGTGCAGTCCGTGTTGCACTCGGAGGGAGCTTCTCTTCCCTGAGGCGGGATTCAACACAGCTTTTAGCAACAGTCGCTACAACAAACGAGCTCAAACCAGTTTGGGGGATGTCTGCTGGTGGTGACCTCAGACTTAGGCTTCCACTGAACACTCAGGGAACTACAGAGAGCTTTCTTTATGACTTTCTGTCAAAGAGAGTAAAGCAAGGCTGGTGTTCTCTTTGGGTAAATGTGGCTTAACGACTTTTCCCTGTTTTGTTTGAAACTCTTTTCCGTGTAATGTATCACTGGAAAAATATACTTCACTTTGTTTCTGGGGACACACATTTTATCTCTCTTTCAGGAATTGTACAGCAACCCAACTCTGTTACTTCCTTGTCTTGTTTTGTTCCTGTTTCCTGTTGTTTAGTTTTTCTTCTGACCATTTCCATCTGAGCCGTGGAAGTGCATGTGATTTATAACATGGCAGAGAAAAAGGCATTTAAACTGATAAACACTCAAGAAAAATATGTTTGATTAAAGTGTGCTTTTATAAACAACAACATAAAGATTTATCAAGATTTATCGAAGTAGGCGTTTTGTTTCGTTGTCTCTTCTTTTCGCTGATCTGGAAGTATACATTTATTGTCTTTGTTGTGGATTGCTGATAAATGTTGGTCTCATAAATGTTTACTGTCAGATTTTGAAACATTTTTATTTGACCCCATCCTCCTTCAATCACACTGGTTCGTGATAAACGGAGAAAGGTATTAGACCTTTTTTAATGGACAAATATTTAATCCCAGACCTTTTTTGTGCTTTTGTCCTTTTCCGTTTTGTGTTGAACTTTTCATTGTAATGTTTTTTCGAGTCTTGGTCTTTGGCTGAACACAGGGCGGTCTCTGTTTTAGAAAAAAATCTGGCCTCCAGCTGAAATAAGGGAGTCTCCCTAAAACCCTGGGAACATCTGGTTTAGAGGAAAGCAATTTGTCGATGGTTAATTTGGAGCAGCTTCAGACAGAGGCCCGTTGAGTTCATTTATGACTGTAATTATTTCAGTGCCAGCCTAAAGTGTAATGTGTTTATTCTTGTAATGGAGTAAATGCAGGTTATTCAAGACTCCTCCTGTGATCTGAACGAGACGATTAATGAGCCAGTCCAAGTTTACAGGCTGATGCTGACGGGTCTGTCCTGATATAACGCAAAGGTGACCACATTTTTTTAAAGAGGAAAATTAACAAAGGCCTACCTACAGTCTCTACTAATTTGATTCTTGTTCCACAAGAACAGTTTTAGTTGGATTTGAACAGGTTTAAGATGGATTTGAACAGGTTTAGGATGGATTTGAACAGGTTTAAGATGGATTTGAACAGGGATAAGATGGATTTGAACAGGTTTAAGATGGATTTGAACAGGTTTAAGATGGATTTGAACAGGTTTAAGATGGAGTTGGACAGGGATAAGATGGATTTGAACAGGGATAAGATGGATTTGAACAGGTTTAAGATGGATTTGAACAGGTTTAAGATGGAGTTGGACAGGGATAAGATGGATTTGAACAGGGATAAGATGGATTTGAACAGGGATAAGATGGATTTGAACAGGTTTAAGATGGATTTGAACAGGGATAAGATGGATTTGAACAAGTTTAGGTTGGATTTTAACAGGTTTTAGTTGAATTTTAACCAGTTTTAGCCAAATTTCAACAGGTTTTAGCTGGATATGAACAGTTTTAGTTGGATTTGAACAGGTTTTAGATGGATTTAAACAAGTTGTAGATGGATTTGAACAGTTTTAGTTGGATTTGAAAGGTTTTAGCTGGATTTGAAACTGTTTGTATAAAGCTGCACCTGTTGAGGCCATAAACACCACATACATCTCTGAAGCTGAGGGCCACATAAACTCTCACCTCGTGCTGTGATTGGCCCTGGGGCCGGACTTTGGACACGTCTGACATAAAGTGATTGTGAAATGTTTAAAAGGAAACATATTAATATACCTTTTGTGCTGTGGATAAACGGCTGGCTAGCACTTTGGCTTAACACATGGTGCTAATGTGGCTAACTTCTGCTGCTCTGTGATCCAACTGTAATCCAACTGCAGCCCCTATACCAGACAATCACACATACCAGGGTCATTATGAGTGACCTCAGCCCAGTGATGGCCCCTGTGAGGAGTATTAGTCTGAGATGATCCACACTGAGTCTTCAAAGTTCATCAGCATTTAAAAAAACACTAGGTCAGACTCTTTCAAAGTCTTGACTAAAGGCTAATTATTTCTCCTGGGCCTTTGAATCAGCACAAGAGTTTTTAAACTTGCTTTTTAATATACATTTTTATTTTATTTTTTATGTTGTAGTAGATTTTTTTTTTGTCTTTTGGGTTTTATTTATTGTACAGTGCTTTGTTAAACCTGGTTCTTTTTAAAGATGCATTTTAAATAATCTTTACAGTAATCGACTCTAGCGTTAGCATCACTCTCACTGGGCGGACACAGATACATGATGAATGTGAGTCAGAATAGTCTGTCTCTGTAATTACCTGGTGATTAGCCCTGACACATTCAAAGCAGCTGGGATAGAGTCCAACCCATGCGACCTGTAACCGGATAAACGCTCTGTGCAAGGGCAGTGTTTGTCAGTCACTTCTTTCAGCAGACCTTTATTTATCCAGAAAAATCCCACTGAGATTTCAAATGTCTTTTTCAGGGGAGTCCTGTACATGTTTTTAGTGGTGGGGGAAACTCCACACACAAAGGCCCTGCCCTG